>JAPMOR010014882.1:140210-198565 GCA_026543865.1 Argiope aurantia | reverse complement strand
GAGTGAGATTTTTCCTAAACCGCCGCCGCCATTGATTTTATTTTATATCTGTTTTCTCTGTTTTGAATAAAGTCTGTTTGATTTTCATTTCTTTCTCAGAATGTTTATGAAGTATTTTATTGATAATAACATTGCGAAATTATGAACAGCGCAGAATGTAAGAAATAAAAGATATAAAGGATATACGATTGAAAATGCTTCGGAGAAGGTGCAAAATAGTGTGAGTTATTACCCGTCTTGTTTATATCCCCATCAAAATCGAATAAAAAACATATATTACTCAACTGAAGAAGCTGTAAAAGTACAGATGATAAAAGACATATTGTGCAAACACACATTTTTTTTTAAAAAAATTAAACGTTGTTGTTCTGAAAATTGTACTTTTTATGGCTTCCGAATCCCGACAAAATCTCGAACGAAAGCAAATTTCATTTTAGAGATAACAAAAATGCGCAAAACATAAAACTTCGCTTTTTTCATGAAAGGAAATGTAAATTGGATAAAATGGTAGACATTTTGAAAGGAGTTTTTTTCAAAATCAGCGAATTATGAACAAATATTTATAAACACTTAGGTTCTCGTATGCGAATTTTCATCACAAAAGCTTCGTAACATCATAAAATTCGATCTAGAGATCTAAATGCATGTATACATTTTAGACCCACCCAATTCCGTATTAAAAAAAGTTTTTGAATTACACGATCTATATGAAAAGGATAATTTACAAATAAGACAGACGAATGAAATTTGATATTCGGTTTAACTCTAAAATTATAGATTTCTATTAAATTTTTGACAGAACAAGTCTTTGCGATAAATATGACAAAGGCGCAGCTGTCTGTCAGTACACATGGACTGCAATGACCGAAGGTATTGTTTTGGAGTGGTTCTATAGTTTCAGGTTCAAGAACCTATACCGTTAAAATGTCTTCTGTTTATGTGGTCTTTGACCAAGTTAAATCTATCGATATGGATTAAAGATCCTCCTGTTGATATGATGCAGGGGATTGGAGAGTCGTAAAACTGATGCCTGCCCAGATATCGTCCTCATCACCAGGAAGCAGTTCTAAATTTTGAGTTCGTCCCAAAATAACTTACATATTGCTTCTAGATGGGACTTATAACTAAATTAAACTGCTAATACATATACACTTGAACAAAACAATATTAAAGCTCAATAATTTATATAGATTAAATTTGTTATAAGATTTCATAATTACGGATATCTATTAAATGTTGGATGGAATCTGTCAAAGACATAAATAGTCTGTTTGCCCATATGTGGACACGATAATTTTGAAATGCAAACTAGGTGAGTTTATGTACATGGTCTTGACTCAAAACTCCATATTATTGTGTCTATTTTTGAACTGAATTTGCCAACTGTCTGTTTGTTTGCATGTGTGTATATGAACTCAAAAACACTAAGATAATGTTTTATATGTGATATTGAAACCAAAATTGTGGTTTATATCAAATAATGGATAATCCTCTCAAAAGAAAGAAGTCCAAAATTTATATTTGATTCATTTCATTATACTACGGCACTAAACAAAAAAAAGTGTCGTTTTGAATAAATGCGCTAAAAAAACTGTAGGAAGAATACTACTAACAGTTTTTATAAGTTTCATGTGGCCAAAATAGACAATACTTCGTTAGAAAAATAATATTTTATAAGAGTTTAGTTGTAAACGTCCCATTTTTAAGCAATACTAGTGTTATTTTGAAACGAATTTCGTAATTTTGAACCGCGGTCATATGACGAAGATGACACCTGAGCTGCCACTCCCTCTCCTTTCCACACCATACCACAGGGAGGATATTTGGTCCCGCCGGATTTAACATGCCCCAGACACGCTTACACAACGGTTCTTCTGTGGAATTGGATCTCGATCCAGAAACCCGCCAGTTCCAAAACTGAGACCTTATCATCAGGTCACCGCGGCTCTTATTATATGAGATAAAAATAATATAACATTTAATTCGCATCATCATCCTTTCTATACAGAACTTTAGATCGCAAATAAAATTGAGGGGTTGTGGAACTAAATAGTTGTGTCGTATGAAGTTGCTGTGGGAATCAGACAACAATAAAAATTCGATTTTTTTTCATCTACATTTTTTATTGAAATTCCTCTATTGTAATTAGATTTTGGTGGACTTTCTTACCATAAATGTTACGTTTTATTATCTAGGCTTTTTTCTTTTTACTTTCTTGTATACGTAGTATAAAATTTTGTAATCGTCAAAAAATTAGAGCTTGAGACTTTGGCAAACGATTCACCCGAACGTTTCAATTCAGACCTCCCTGAGTTTTAAAAACACATTTTTGACATTATGTGTGCCTGACTGATTGTCTGTCTGTGAATACGATAATTTAAAAAATGCCTTGCGCTAAAATTATGAAATTCGGTATAAGGCCTTCAGATCACCAAATAATATGTATAAATTTCTACCAAATTTTTACGAAATTCATCTCAGGAAGTCTCTCTATTCAAGTACAAGTAAATTCGATAACAAGTTCTAGTTCTTTTTAAGAACGTAAAGAACTAGATTAATAAAATCTGGTACACAGATCTTACATTTAAAATGCAGATTCTTATCAGTTTTTAAGAAAATTTGTCAATTGACGAACGTCTGTACCATCGCATGCATGGAAACGCAATAACTTATATCTCAATGTCTTAAATGTACGAAATTGAGCATGTGGTCTTGTGACTATATAGTTCAGTGCTAAATTTCAGTTAAATCTGTTGGGAAAGAGATGCCAAAATACATATTGGCATAATACATTCAGTAAAAGTAGATTTAGATTAACGCCAAAGTTAATCTATATTCAATAATTATGTTTCGCTAATGCCTTGTATTGGCGGCTTTCTTTAAGATCCACAATTTTATGTTCAAGAAATAAAATAATATTTTTATTAGAGAGTATGTGAGAAAATTCAGAAACCGCTTGTTTAAAGTATTATTACAAATGATAATTGCCCGTTATTTGCGATTTATCGAAAATATTTTCTTAGAATTTCTTCTAATGGATAGAACTAAAAACCATCCGTTAGTTATATCCATTTGTTTAAAGAAAATTTAACCACAGGAGCATACATTATATATAAATTCTAAGATCAAAGCTTCTTTATTTACCAAGTAACTTTTTTTTAAAAAAAATTGTTTTCTGAAATAAGACTTAGATTGAAAAAACACTGGGAACTTTCATTCACTTATAGCTCAATCAGTTATAATTAACTTTAATATGCAAAGAGGCAGCCGATAAAAATTGAGTAAAAGGCAAAAAGAAAGGATTCTGACTGCAATTGATCTTATGTAATTTTGCTATGATCTTTCTAATCTCAAATAGGAACAATTTTTAGACCAACAGTTTGTTGGTAAAGATATTTAATTTGTTATTTAAATAATTTAAATCGATAGTTAGTTTATTAAAAAAGTTAACGTGGTGCGACAATTTTTAAATCCGACATAGTCCATGAAAAAGATGCTTACAGATGCAAGTAGAACATCTTAATAGATAAGTTATTTAATAATTTCGTTTGATAGTCATAATTATTAAAGTCAGTGTTAAGGGAATTGTGATTAACCACCAACAAGCTATAAGCATTCCTCATCGTACCACAATAAATCAAAGACCGATCGAAGTTCAAACAAATATCAACAAATAATACATTAACTGGGTGCTAATGTTGGTGCTGTTTTTATTCTATTCGTTTTTGGCATCTACTTTCAACCGAAAGCTGACAAAAATTTTCGAAACTGATGAAGCGAAAAATGCAAGGATCTGCTTTTCCATAAAAGCATAAAGATGTAATTCTGAAAACTCTAGTTAATTCTGAGAGAGAGACAAACAGGAAACTACACAATCGTAACCCGATAAGACATCACTTCTAATAATTACTAGGTTTGTTATTTCAAAACTGAAACCATCAAAAAAATCCAATAAACAGCAATGTAATGTAAAATAAGTACACGATGCAAATGGCTTCATCTTTTATGATATCCATTCGCTCAGTATAAATCTTAGCAAGTAATATAAATAAATTTCTCCGGAAATTCTTGTTGTTTCTTGTTTTGAATATCTGGAATATAAAACATTTCGTCATGGATCTCATTATTCGGCCTTATCTGCAGACCACTTGCTTTTTTTCGAAATGACCTTGGTCTTTAAAAGAATAGTTCAAGGCGGAAACAATATCGCTTTTCATAGGAAGTGCTTTGAAAAAAAAAAATTGAATATCAGAGCTGCCAACAAAGCCAAGGCCAACGTTTGCAAATCGTTAAAAAAATATTTGCATATTTAAAGTGGCACAAAATTGTATTTCGTAGTTCATGCATAGCGAATAAAATATAACTGATTCAAAATGAATTTGAAATATATTTTTTGTTGTAAATTTTACAAATTTTTAAATATTTCTATACGGCGAAGAAAATGCACATCTTAAAGTGATACTTAATTTGTATAAGAAATTCTTTGCGACTATTAAAAAAAAAGTACATATACTAAGTCATATCATAACTTCGTAATAATTAGGTAAAATAAAAGAAATTAGTTTGTAGAGGGACGAGACTCTTTATGAAAATGAAAATGAAAATAATAGACGAGTTTCAGGAACAGTTATTTAATTATTTTCTAAGTTCCGCATTTCACAAGACAAAACAAATACGAACATGAAAACACAAGACATTCATTTAGAATACAATCTAATAATGACCTCGAAGAAGGATTATGAGAAATATACCTTGATGTTAATAATATAACACCATATGCTGTAACAAAAGATGGTAGTAGTTAATGTAATCGTATAAATTAATTTTTAATCCACTTTTTTTGTGGCCTTGCATATGCTATCTTTTTTTCCAAAAATAAATAAATCGTAGATAAACAGACAATTCACTGTAAGACTCTCGTCTAAATTCGCTGTTATGAATGCTAAATGTAATGCATTCGATATAGTCGAATCAATACGGCGTATCTTTAACCCTTTAGCACACATACTCATTTTTTGAATATAGCTCGCGTGTTGGCTCATTTTGGCCTCATATTGTTAATCATTTATTATTTATCTTATTGGGATTTTTTTTGTAGAAAATAAAATATGACCAGAGAATATGAATCTTTTTTTACGGAAATATGTTCAAATAAAAACACAAATGCAATTTGTAATAAGAAAAGTCAAGATTAATCTTAGCCTTTCTTTCCCATACTTTTTATGCATTCACTTCTTTCTTCACCATTCTTTTCATTGCAACTTAAAATTTTCACTGTGAATTTAACTTTCATTAAAACTTATTATTTTCAAAGTAAACAATTGTTCTGTATAAAAATATAGAAAGAATAAAAAAAAATTATATTTGTGTACATTTTTTGGAAAAAAGAAGCTTAAGCATATAACTTTAAAAACTTGTAACTTGTTTTCCATTTTATATATATGCTCAAGAAATATTTTTACTATTCCTCATTCAAAATAAAAGGAATATTTTACAATATAAGTAAAAACGATAAAATATGAAGCAAAGACGATTATTCACAATATAAGATAACACATTTTATATAAGGATTTGGTACTTTTTTCACGAGCAAAAAAGATTTCCGATCAGATTTTCTAAAGTATCCAGGATCTGCATTTTGTTCTGATTCTGTATCATGTTCTCTTTCCAAAGTTTCATCAATATCTGAAGAAATCTGAATTATCATTTTCCATATCATTAGGAACACTTGCGAGAAGATCTCTGAATATCTGCTGATCACGATCATGTGATGTCATAATCATAATGTAAATAAATCTGAAACTCTAGTACATTCAAGGGTCAGTTTTTCAAACAATGTGCCTCATTTTAAACCTTCGGTTTAAAAAAATAGCTATAAAAAAATCTCACCACTGATTCCATGTTCTCTTTTTGCAAGCTGATCAGAAGTTATCAGTTTTGCTTACTTATTTTTTTCGTTTAAATTCTCCAAAAATATGATTTTTTTTTTTGCAATTAATGTAATTTGTAAGTAAATCTTATGTTTAGCGAAATACCTTTTTTTTAACTATGAAATAAAAATAAGGGGAGAAAATAAAATTTTAAACAGAAGCCTTTAGTAAGTCAAACATCTAATTGTAGATGGCAGCATGATCTAACAACTGCTCATAATTTGGCGAGAGGGGAAATACCAATAATTCAATCTCCTTTATTTTATTTTCGTTTTTCTCCATCTACAAGAGGATATTTAAATAAAAATTGCATAAACTATTTATCGTTTTACTAATTCTGAAAAATGCATTGTCAGTAATAATCAAATAACATAAAATTTTATGAAGAAGCTTCTGAGAAATTCGAACAATTGTTTATAATTTGAAGGAAAAAATAAATATAAAAAGGAAAAATAGTATTACTTTTCATTTTCCACTTCCCACGAATATTTTTTTAAAAAATTGACGATTGTGTTTAAACATTCAGGTATTTCATTTTTTACATTTCAAATAATTCACTTTCTTGTGTTAAATGTTAATCTTCCAATTTCCTTTCTACTCCCCTTAATAAAAGAGCCATTTTGAATTTTTTAAAGTCTTTTTTTTAAATGGTATCAAAGTGGTAAAGCGAAACATTTTGTTCCACTATCCTAAAAACGAAAGAAAAAAAATGTGAGGAAAGGAAAAATGTATATAATGTAAACAAGGCATATTCTCCCTCGGAAAATAAAATAATAAAACCTCTTTAGCTTTCAGTTATAAAACTTATGTTGCATGCAAGGAAACAATAAAACGTTTTCCTGCGACAAATTAAATAATTAACCCCTTACAGAATGATAGATTTTTATACATGACATAGCTGGCAAAGTATTTGTCATATGAGAAGTGACTTATTATCTTTAAGGGTTCAAAAAGAAATCAATTACCACTTCTTTTTTTTTTTTCTTTCTTTCTTTTTTTTCCATATGCGAACCTCCGCTAAAAATCGACAAAGAAACTTAAAAAAAAAAAAAGTCTAAAGAGTTCTATTTAAATAATGTGTCCTCAAGATTTCAAATAACAAATATGAAAATTTTATTTCCTTTTTCAAATTAACCTTGGTTGAACCAAATACATGGTGAACCAAAAATTCATATAAACTTCGAAAAATCACAATAAAAAAATTAATGATCGGAAAAAAAATGCTGTTTGCGGGAATATGTTCAGCAAATCTTTGGATATTTTCCCATTACAAATGGCGATCACATGTCAAATTGAGATAGTTTATGAAAATCAGGAAAATAGAACACAGTAACTTGAGGCGATATGGGATGCGCGTAGGATAGAACCTGGGATCTTTTGGTTAGCAGTCCAGTAACTTAACAATTTTACCAAAACGATCGTCCGGGTAGAAGAGTTGTTAACTGGCTTATATGCTATTCACCACAAACTTAGCACAGCGCATTTTATTTTGAATCAAAATATATTCAATATAACCGCCACCGCAAGGTATTAAGTAAGTGGAGCTCGTTACTACATCGATGCCACCGACGACCCGTTGAATGGCATCTTTCAGTTTTACCAATGTGGTAGGAGAACCCCGGTTTACACACGACTTTAGATATCCCCTCAATCAAAGATCGGCTGGGATAAGGTCTGCAAATCGTAAAGACAACTTAATCTTACAAAGTCGGCCTATTACTTGGTCCTCAGCGAATGTATCTAAGATAAATGCCTTGAAGGACCAAGCAACGTGAGACGGGGCCCCATGCAGCATGAAGGTGACGGCAGGTAACGCAAGTCTTTGCTGAAAAGCAGGCACAAAATGGTCTCGCAAAAGTGTAAGATACCGTTCTGCAGAGAAGGAACAGGGGTTCCAACCGTATATAAGACGACACTCTTCAAAAAAGAAAAGGCACAGAATGAATGAAGCGATGAACGGTTTGGTCATGTACTCACAAGACTTTGATGTCGTCCGTCTGTTTTCCATATCGTCGCCACCATGCAATGTGTTCGCATGATGTTCAGTAACCATTGTATGTCACATTACATTTGTGCAAGCGCCCATGTTGCAAAGGCTTGCCATTCATCGGAATCTGTTGACAGTAATTGGTAAAGTGCCTTTATCTTGTACGGATGCAATTTCAAGATTCCATGCAGAATGTGTCGGATTGACGTTTCTGGAATCCCCATTATGCACTGCTGGACGATTTCAAATGCACTGCTGTCCATTGATGCCTCGGCTACCAAATGTTCCATGACACTTTGTAAAACAGGGACGCTGTTCACACTTATGGAGGGTCTGCCACTTTATGGACAATCCTTCAAACTCCCCGTTTTCTCAAGGCTTACTAAATTCAGTATGTCATGCAACGAAATAGGGTTTTTATTCGCCTTGATTCCTTTCACCTTGCGGAACTTTCGCAATGCTTTAGTCGTGTATTCACGTTCTTATAGTAGAAAAGTTTAATGTTCGACCAGGTAACGATAGCATAGAGCTGCATAGAATGACGAATTCATTTCCAGTCTTGTTTTTATACTATCTTGATTTGTATAAAATGTTTTGGTTTGATGAGTGAGCGCCAACTATCGATCATTTTCTTTTGAATCATTTTAATGGGGGGGAGGGGGGAATCAAATGACTTTTTGAATACATTCTCGCAAACTTCACTTTTTTTTCAGTCTTACTTTTTTATGATTTTGCATGAGTTTGCATGAGTTTTTGGCGCACCCTGTATAATTTTATAAAATTATGTTCGAGTTTCTCTTTTAAAATCTATTAAAAAAATTTTTAATGATTTCAAATTTATTAGGTTTTTTTTTAAATATTTGGTTTGTCTTTCTTATAAATGAATTATTTTTTACTTCCAAAAATTATTAAGAATGGTTTATTAGTACAATAGGTATTGAATCGTTCTGTTGGATTTTGGGTATTTTGAATGAAATCTCCAGATAAAATCTGTCTATCCCCTGTTTATAAGTAAACTCGGTAATTCAGAAATGCAAAGAGCTCTATAGACAAAATTCGATAAATGGTTTTTGGATTGAATATGCAGATGGTTACTCTCGTTCAAGCCGAAGTAAAGTTGAAAAATGTTTTCCTCAATTTTTTCTGTAATGTAGTTTTTTTCAAAATAATATGATGTTTTTTAACCTATCTGTAAAAGATGCTTTCATAGTTCTACTATTCTCCCAAAGTTTTGACGCAATTCGCCAATCTTTACAAGAATATTCTTAATATGTGATAGATTGGAGAGGGAGAGTAAATCAATACAAGACACTCAAACTGCGTGTTTCCCATTAGCTTTCTTGAACAGTTTTGAAATAATGTGCTTTAGATTTCTTTTTTAATTTTTCTTACGTATTTTTTTTTCTTTGAATTAGATTCAATTTCTCATAGTATTTAAATGTCCCAAATAGGGAATTTTTGCATAATTTACAGGAATTTACATTTGCATAATTCTATCATTTTGCACCATTTTCTTTGTTTTGCTCATAAGCATATTTCGTAATACAGTTTTTAAGTAAATAAATTCTGTCTTTCCACTGAATAGCTTTAACAGTAACATAAGCCCCTATTAATTATCCCATAGCATAAGATATTGTAAGACATCTCTACGATGTTGCACAATATTCTGAATACTGGCCAATATCATGAAGATATAGGATCAATATTTCTGAGCATTTTTGTACTGATAGGGATCTCTAAAAGAGGAATTACACAGTAAATCGTCATTATATGCCTGCACAATGCTAAAAAAATATTAATTGTTTTTCTTTTACATATACAGATAATTTTATTCTCGAAATGTTTATATAATTTTATAATCAAATTCTTGGAAATTGTATTGATAATTGTTTTTGATATTGCCGCATTGAAGAAAGACAGTCGAATCTCCATGGCCGAAAGGTCATGGAACTGGTCTCGTGATCAAGAGACCTGGGTTCGAATCCCGCGAGAGACAATGCGATTAATAGTATATGTAAATACTTAATTCCTTGATTTTATGTTTTCCTTTATTTCATGTTCCAGAAGATACTGGACATTTCTTTAGTTTACCAGACAAGTGTTCTGGACTTTTCTTATTGCCACCAGGAAAGTATTCTGGAACTTTCGCTGCTTATATAAAAGCAGAAGATTTGTCAGTTACTGTGTTCTGAGTTCAGTTAATAAATTGGTTCAGCTCTACCTCTTGTTTGTGTCATTGAGTTCTATATTATAGTTCTACGTGACAATATTAATAATATGTGTCGGATAGATTTTTATCTATCCGAAAATCCTCTCCCCCCACCCTCAAAAATATTACGGATTTTATCATTACTCTTACTTTATTAAAGTTGTTTCATAATTCATTAAAGAGTATTAAAATATTAAAAAATATTATTTCATTGTGTACCCGTATTAAATAAAATTCTGATGAATTTTATCATTTTGCCGTCAAAGTTGGCAAAAAAACTTGGCTGTCAATTAAACAGATGGCTAATATTTATTCCTTATTTTCTGTTTGTTTTAAAATATTACTTCTGATTATTATCAATGGGGAAACATTTAGGTGATGTGCAGTCTTCTACACGCTGACGCAAATTTTATTGTTTGGAGAGAAAGTTCATTGAATCTTGTATTTAAATCGCTTTATTCTGAGATCCGATGGTAATAATTTCAATAATAGTGGATATAATAATTTTCCATGTTTCAGAAATTATCTTTAATTTTTGCAACGATCTTATTTGAATGTAATACAGATCAATAAAATTTCAGAAAGCTTTTTGAGCTTTAGAACATTTTAAAGCGAAATATTTAGTAAGTCATGGGATTGTTACTTAACAGATCCCTCATAATGTTTTAAAAGATAATTTATAATTTTCCTTACTAAACAAAAATTCTTCTATTATACTATAATGAAACAAAAAAAATATTTAAAAACAATCATACTGCAGTTTTATTATAAAATTAACGGGACACTTCGTTCAAAAGGTCAAGAGTCTCGTTTTCAATTCCCTCAAAATGATTATAGGCAGGCGAAATCTTATATTCCCACGAGACAGAGACGTGTTCACGTCAGTTGAGCAATTTTAACACTAAACATACTGTTACGAAATTTCCGGGTTTCGTTTGGATAGTTGAAGTTATATGGTGTGGAGAACGCTCGAGCAGCAGGCGGCAGTAGAAAAAGAAACAACGACTTTTATTTACACGAAGACACACAGGACAACACAAAGACGACAACTATATACAGCACAGAGAAGACAATTATCTTCAGACGCGAGACGTGCAAACAGCAGCACACAACAAAACTCTACTGCAGGCAGTAGCGCACAGCTTAGTTCAGCACTAGCTTGACTCCGTCGCTGCTCTGCTAATCCCTGGAAGACCAGTTCTTCATCGTCGATTCCGACTACACTTCTCTGTCACTTCCGACTACTCCGCTCCGTCGATTCCGACTGCGACTACTCTTCTTCGACTACTATAGCAACACAGACTGGCTCCTTTTATAGGTCTCTGGAGGCGGGGCTAGAAGCCTCTCAACCAATCGGGAACGTTCGAGGCGTATCTCGGTTCCTACTGGACGGATCGGGAAAATTCTCGCTGTTTCGGGTATAATCTATTTTGGCGCCAAAATTGCCAAGCTCTGGGACCTCCGACGCGACACTCGGACTCCGTCCAATACCGATGACTTTAAAATAGTCTTTCTGATGATAGAACTATGCTGGGAAGCCAAATTGCAGGTTTATAACAATACCATAATCGGTCAAATGACCGATTATGAACTTTCGCATCGAAAATGCACATATCAGATTATCGCTTTTGCACATTTAACTTCACGACTTTATCTAAGAATTATATATAGTTAATATTCTATTATTTTTTTAAAATTTGTATTTTGTTTATTTTGAGTAATGCATGTCGCATACCGTTATCTACCATAACCGGTCATTTGACCGGGAGAACAATTTATTTTATAAGGTTATCGGATCAGAAATTATGATGTAATGCGTATTCAACATATTGTATTCAATTAGTTGCATATTGATTTAGCTGGCATAAATGCCTGGATTTTATACAAGCAAATAACAGATAAAAATATCTCGAGACAAGATTTTTTACTCCAGTTAGCAGTAGAACTTGCCGCCGATTTTCTGAAGCCTGTGACCAACAAAAAGAAAGAACCAATACAAAACGATTGATGCATAAATCTATTACAGATTCTTATCAACGTAAGGCATGTCAAATAGGACATTCCAGCGAAAATAAAACCATCAAAATTTGTTCTAAATGTGAAAAATGTACAATGGAAAACCCTGTATATATAAAAAATGCGATAAGCAAAGAATTAAAAATTCTTATTCTTTGTGTCTGTAATACATAGAAATTGACAATATACAATTTTGTTTAATTATAATGAAGTTAATTTGTTTATTTCCTTTCTAACATTATTTCATACATTCAATCAGGAAAACATAAATTCCGGTCATTTGACCGACTATGGTAGAAATAGATATGTATTAGGTGTTGGTATGTTTAGTGTTAATTTGTTTTTCAAATTTTGGTAGCATGGAAAGTTAGATTAGAACAAAATTTAAAACGATTTGATCTGAGTATCTTTTTAACTTTGTTTTAAAACACTCAGTAGTTCTTGCACGGAAAGAGTAGATTTTCTTATTTTATGTTATTGATTCTTGTTAAAGATGAAACACTAACCATGGTACGTATTGAAACAATTTCTTCAGATTAGGGTTTGAAATGGTTCTTCGGTTTGAATCCTCGCTAGAGAAGTAAAATCAATCAATGGTCTTTAAAATTTGCATTTATGTCTTTGAGATCTGTGAAGTTTGAATAATTCTCACTAGAAATAAAAGATCATAAGTGATCAAGTGCTGAAAGTAATCAATCGATGTACAGATAAAAACGAATTTTGGTAAAATTTGAAAGCCATCATCCGATCCCGTGACGGACAATTTTTCGAACTCTATAAATCTGTAGTGTTCTTTGGAGATGTTTTACAACCGTAAATATTATACATGAATAAATAATCAAGATTGGAATGATTCTTACAGTGTTTTTTTTAATAAATATGATTAAATAAATAAATATTCAAAAAGGCAAATATTTTTAGCTCATTTCAAATTGGTCAGTCACGAATTGAGAGATTTAGTCACATTACAAAACTTAAAGCAATTTCCGGCAAATGAACTTTTAAGTGATTTAAACTTATCAACATAATCGAAATAACTATTTTTTAAACAGTAATTTCGAATAAAGGAACAATTTGGTTATAACGGCGACCTAAGAGGGCCAAGAAAAATTTTTGCCAAATTATAAAAATATACTAGTGTATTATTAGTTATGAAAAAAATAAAATTGAATATACGAATCACAGGCAATTGAAACTACCAAATTGGCGATTTTTTTTTGTCGCAGTTACAACCTCTAAGTACCCAAATAAGTTTTAAAAATTCAGTCATTTCCTAATCTTGAGAAATGTTCATATATTCAATAAAATTTGTTTCAGTTTTAGGGGATTGAGCTCTGTTTGTTGAAATGCTCATTGAAATATGAAATTTTAAACATAGCGATGCTTTCAATTTAACCAGTATTATTTTATCTCTCGAATTTTCTATCAATTTATACCCGTTTAAAAGGATTTTCTAAAATAGCATCGATTACAATTGTTGAAATTTATCTTCTAAGAGTTTTTTTCTTTGATAACGTCAGTTTTCTAAATTTCTTTATTTTATTTTTATCATTATCGTTTGCTGATTGTTTCCAACAATTTTTTCTTTAAGAAAAATAATTATTATTCAACAATGCTAATATTCTAATTATTTTCAATTAAGAACATATCATTAATCATTTCAAATAAAGTTGTCGAGCGATCCAAAATATGTAAAGTCTTATACAATACTATAAAGTAAATCCCCCCACCCCCGTCACAATCGGAGTAGCACTTCCAAATACAGTGTCAAGTCGTTATCATCAGGGTTAAAAATTAAAACACTAGATTTTGAATAAAAAAATATTAATGAAAATTTAAATACCTTGACACCTAAAATAATACAAATCTGAATACGAATTATAAAATCCGAATAAAATGAAAAAATATTTTTTAAAGTTCTTTACATGCATATTGACATTCTGTTAGATGTATATTGAATCGTGTTGCACAAAAATTTACTTGAGCACTTTACTTAATTTTGTAATTCTGTATTAAGTAACAGTGAATATTAAAACATCTAAGTATGCTATTGCATCAAAGAAGTATTAAGTATCCAAGGCCGAAGAATTCTTTAAAATTCTTAATTTTTTTAATTTGCTAAAAACAAAATTAAATAAAAATGATATTAAAAATTGCTTTCTTATAAAATAATTAATTATTAATTAAAATTTATTTTCTTAGAGACACCAGTATATTAATCTAGAAATTTCATTTTCAAATGTTGTCAAGTTCTAAAAGTGGAAACTTTAAGTAATCTTCATATATGACGAGATTAAGAATGCTATCTCTGATAAAGCATTGTAGTAATGATGAATTAATTATCATTAATTAGATTTTGAAGTCCTAAAGTTTATTAAGAAGTTACATATAAGAATTTGAAAATTTAACTGTATAGACGTATATTCTTTTTCTTACTTATATATGGGAAGCGGGAAAGTTAGCAGAAGAATGGTTATAAGGGGCTAGAATTCAATAAATTTATTTGAAAGCGAGTTACCACACGACCCTTCCCCACATCTGATGTGAACAAGCAAATAAATAAATAAATAAAACAAGAAGTTATAAAGAATGAGTATGATTAATTTAAACATGCAACCATTAAACATCTTTTATTTAAAATCTCAAAACAACTTTTTTAAACATAAAACTAAAAAGGAAAGAAAACTAAATCCATAAATGACATCATGATTAATATTTGTACTGCAATATAACATCATTGATCTTAAAACGACAGCTTCTGGATATGACTCTGGGGATATACCATACAACTTTGTACACCGACACATTTTTTCAAATGATCACACATCAATATATGATATTAGATACACACACTTTGCAAGATTTCTTAAGATTTGTGCAGTGCATTCACATTAATATTTCAAGTTACACAACACTTAGTATAATATAGCTCAGTTTACAGAAAATTGCAAAAACCAAATAGTAACTGCTCATTTACACAGTAAAAATAACCATTAAATAAATAATAGTATGACATTACTGGAAATTACAATCTTCAAAGAATAGTTTAAGATATAGGGTTTATAGAATTATAGCTACATCAAGTTCTACATTACATTTATGAAACAAAATATTATGCATTTTAAAATGCAATACATTAAAATATATGTACCACAAATTTTTTAGGGGTGTTTCTTTTACAAATTAAATGTCTAAAGCTATAATTAAAATAAAAATGTTTTAATTCTAAAAAAATATATATACCATTACTTTTTGAGAAAAAAATTCAATGCATAAGACAAATAAATATTTGAGTACCACTATGACAAAATTTCTAATTGTGATGTCAAATATTTTTATTTTGCTCATAAATCAGTAAAGTTAATATAGAATAATAATAATTTACTTATGATTCAACATTCATTTATATATGATACTGTATGTCTACGTTATGAAAAAACATACATTAAAAATTACATTTCTTCTCTTTATTTAAGCAAATATTTAGTTACAAAATGTTTTGATAAACTTCATAATTTATTAAAAACTCCAAAATTTTAAACCGATTTTAGGTAACAAATTTGTATGAAGGGGGAAAAAAAATAATTCTAACGTGGCAAAATATCACATAATTACTATTACATACTACTATTACATAAATTTAAAATTTTATCTGAATATTTACTGATTAATAGAAAATTAATTTTAATCAGTAAGAATTTTTAATAAAATACAGGATTAGTTATGTTTCATGGCTATTTTTTAAGATGGATAATTTACAGTTTCTGATCTAATATGTATGTTTAAATATGTACATTTTCAAAAGCTCATAATTTTAATATTTGTACATTAACAGCCTAATATATCGTTTATAGTAGTAACATTTATTTTTAAAACATTTTCAACTAACTTACTAGAAAGATAACAGGTAACATGTTGTAACTTATCAAGCAAGTCATTATAATTTGTTTATTCTTAAATGTTAAGAAATAAAATTGTCACAAAATATACTTTCACTTTATGAGGCTTATATATTTGAGCAAATCAGAAATTTTTTGTGCAATGAAAATATAAAAGGCATTTTAAAATTCATGCACTTCGATTGATAAAGGGATTGATCGTTAATGTTAAATTAATACAAATTTAAAATATTGTACATTTGTAAATTACGGACAATAAAGAGTTGAGAGTAAAGACTTAATACGTCATAAAAGAATATGAAAGATTAACAAAATAGTAAATAATACAGAGTTTCTAACTTCAGTTTACAAAAAAATTCTATTGAGTACAATTTGATTTAATATATGAAAACTATAATTATTAAAAATTAACAGATATTTATACAAGATTTTATATAAACCTTTCATTTAGTCTTACAACTGGAAAAGTTTATAACTATTATTAAGTATTTACATTTTCAAAATACATATTTTGGCACACAAATATTTATTTTTGCATGGTACAGCATGACATACCCCTAAATACTGCAAGTGAAATAAATTTATTACAGTGTATATACATAAAAGCACACATAGTGTTCACATTCAAAATTTTAAAATTAATTTCATCTTTGAAATCCTTTTCAAAGACATCACAGGATAAAGTAAATTAGCTTTAAAAGGCCCAATGAAGCTGAATGAAGTTATTAATACAATGATGTTATTGTACTGTGATCTTAAATTATAGAATTTCTAGTTTGATCTAAAAAATAAACTGATTTTTTTTCACTTTCAAAAATTTACATTGAATTCAGAAATATTTAACTAACTGCCATTTCATTATAAACTAGATACAAGCAGGCATAAAACCACATGTGATGAATGAACAAAAAATAATTCATAAGTTCCTGCTTTTAAAATATTTACAAAAAGAAACAAAGTAATTTTTAATAATATATTAATAACTTCTTTTGCAGCTTTAAATTAATAATATAAAAGAATATGTACAGAGGACAGTAGGAACCATATAATGCATAGAAGGGAGGGGGATATTGTGAGTATTAGACACTGAGAAATTGGTATATAAAATGAAACTTTTCTTTTTTTCCAATACATATTCTTATCATTTAATATAACAAATACCATGTCAATTCTTATAACAAATTGCAGTTTAACCGCAATGAATCACCAGTCTCATTATATTTCACAACAATAACAAGTGATATGACTAAATATTTGAAAGACATCACACTCAAAGCGAACAACCATCACAACAACCATTATTTTTTAATGAAATATAATATTAATCATACATCCAGTGATTTAAGCGAAGCAAGTGTGTAATACTAGCTTTATTTCCTTAATTTTCTCTTCAAATATTAACACATAATATGGTACATAGCAGTGTTCAGTTAAGAAAAGTAACAATAGGACTTTTTTGTCACTATTGTTTGAGATAAAAATATGTGTATAGTTAATAATTTCATAAGTATTTAGTTTTGAAATTTTTTTTTCATAAAATTGTACTTTTAAAGAAAGTTTAAAAACGAATTTTTAGTATTTAAGGCAACTAACAATATTGTATCTACAGACCATGGAAATAATACCCTTGAGCAGCAAAATGATAAAACAGACTTTGTTTGGAAGGCCTACAGCATCATCATATGGCGCAGCATTTTGAATGTTACGAAGAATTATTTAAATGAAAAAGGATGAGACACTGCAAAATTAAAGAAAAAGTAAGGAAATGTTTACTTATTAAATATAGTATCTTTATCGGCTTTCTAAGATACATAGTTTTTAACTAAATGGTGTATAAAGTATATATTGGAGATCAAAGAAACATCATCATTGACAACCTAATATTATGCACAAGCATATATTTTGTTCTTTCCAATTGTGTAGCAATGGACTTTGTTAACAAAATACACATTAATGACTAGATAATCTGATTTAAAAAGTAGTTTTACATTGCAAGAATTTTTAAATCACTTAACATTTCTATTGAAGTCCGATGATATTTATCCCAAAAATAATTAACCTTGAATATATAAAAAGTGGAATGTAGTAATATTCAACAACAAAAAATTTATGAAGTAACACATTAGTTATAAGTTGTGTAGTTTCCATAAAGCAAAAGCTAGCATTCTGAATTCTTGCTTATGTAAAACATGAACAAAACTGTTTTAATTACATTCATGGATAGTGGAAAAAATATTTTCAGAAATGAATGGTTTGATAAATCAAATTTGAAATATAGTATAAAAGCATCCCAAATAATGAAATTATAATAAATAATTTAAATTGTATACTAAGAAGGAAATATTTTTTTATATTCAAATATTAATGCAAATGTACAAATAAACAAAGTGCAAATGTATCTGCTTTAAAAAATAAAACAATGAGAACTTTTTAACAACTAAAAAAAAAAAAAAAAACTACCATGATAATATTTAAGTATATACAAACAATTAACAATAAACATATAAACTCTAGAATATAATTGATATATACATAAGAGAACTCTGCCTAACAAACAACAATAACTAAAAGAACAGTAAATCGTGACCAATTTCGCACAAGAAAAGAAATGTGGGCTAAAATATAATATTAATAGTTATTTATAATTGTAACTTAATACAGAAATGAGAAATAATTCAAATAACTCAAAAATAGAAATTCTGGGGGGAAAAAAAGATTTCTCTCACAACAAATCTTTATTTCCAAATTTTAATAATAATTACTTATTGCCAAAATGTTCATTAATAATTTAAAATGTTATTAAACATATCTATAAACAAGAAAATTTGTTTAAGGAATTATAGATATATCTAGATAAAATATTTAATTATATTAAAATGAACTGATCGAATTCTGGAGTTTAAGGGAATTCAAAAGCAATCAATTATAGCTAATAACTGCACAAAATAAAAACTAAACATGATACTATTCATCAATAAATTAATTTTCAAAGTATGCAATGGATAAAAATCAATATCGGATCGAAAATAAATAGTAATTTTAATCGTAAATTTTATTTTGCATAATAATTATGAGGGATTAATTGCTTTGAAAATCTTCAATATTTGTATTAAGTATATTTCTGTTCTCCAGATTTGTATTCTCTTGTTACACATCACAGTAAAAAGAATAGTATGATCAGCATAAACATATCTATAAAATTATATATGAGTTCTTGCTAAATTATAATTACTGAAAGACACTTCTGAAATAAATAAACATGCAAAACAAAAAGTCGATAGAAATTATACAATTGTGAAAATAATGCACTTGTGTTGTAGTTATTTTTGTAAAATATCTTTAATGTGCAAATTGAATGAACTTAAATATTTTTTACAATTTATTAAGACAAAAGCTTTGAAACATCTGAAACACATATTTCAAAAGTTAGCAAGAAAAAAAAATGATGTGTATAAAAGATAATAATAAATATAGTACAAAGGATATGCACAAAGTGAAGAATGAAATGTAACACAAATATCAGTATATCATAATGTTTGAGTACCTTGAAAGTATCTTTCTCAAAGAAAATTCTAATAATTTATTTAGTAATATTGATAATTATATCTTTAAATATACCAATACAAATAATAACACAGAATGCTTATAATTTTACAATCCCTCTCTTTCATCTGAATGAAATTTTTGATAATTCTAGGCTTGTAACTCCATAACAATAGTCATTTGGTATATATTTCTGATTCTCTTTCTTTGAAAATTTGGGAAGCCTTATTCTCTCTGTTTGAAAAGGTAAAAAACCATGCAGACAGAATTACAAAAACATTTGAGCGCATGAACATGAGTATTTTTAAAAGAAAATGAAACTAAAAGCACAGTGTTTCACGAATTTTCATGATAATACATTGCATAACATTTATTTCTCTACATTGATTAATTCAGGTGTTGGATGTGCTTTCTTGAACCCCTAAACTCTTTTGTCTCAGAGCCTCTTGCTCTTTCCAGTATTCATAGTTTGTCTTTATATTTTCCATCAATTCTGGCACATCACAAAAAGCTGTAAAAAATCTCAGAAAGTTTAGAAAAAAAATAAAACCATTGCAAAGAAAAAAAAGTAGAACACTGAAATTATGATATTAAACCAAATATAAATGAATTTATTTATTCTCTAATGAGTATATGTGAACAAGACTATCAAAATCAAGCAGAAAATAAATGAATTTTAACATGCAACCTAGATATCACAATTGTAAAAAATTGCCATTTATGAATCAGATCGATTAACAGGATAATGTTTAAAGCATTCTGCAGTACATTAAGTGTTAGTATATAAAATACCATTTTAAAATTTAATTTAAATCCTAATTATTTTCTAAATTTTTATCTTGATTTAGCTCATATTAATAAATTCTGAAATGTCCTCTTATTTCCTGATCCAATTACCACTTTTTATTTAATTACTTTTAACATGCTCTCTACAAAACTATTGACTTCAGCATTTTCTTTAGCTCCAAGAGAAGAGATAAAAATTCTTAATGTTTACAACATTCTTTTTCCTATGTTGACACATGGCAAAGAAATTCTTATAAGTCTCATATTAAAATCACTGAAAAAAAAATTTGTCTCTTTTGCTCTAATATTATGATGCAGATTCACACATTTACCTGTACAAATTATACCTCCCAGGATAAAAAAATAAAGCTAAGTTTAAAAATTTCAAAATGTTCTTCCCTTAGGCCATGCATTTTGCTAAAATGTTTTATATATCCCTGCATAGAGTAAAGGCAGTCAAATCACCATGGATGAATGGTCATAGTGCTGGTCTCATAATCAAGAGAGCGTGGGTTCGAATCCCGCTAGAGACAATGCAATTCATAGTAAATGTAAATATTTAATTCCTTGATTTTATGTTTTCCTTTATTTCTTGTTCCAGAAGATACTGGGCTTTTCTTACTGCCTCCAGAAAAGTATTCTGGAACTTTCACTACTAGTATAAAAGCAGAAGATTTGTCAGTCACTGTGTTCCGAGTTCAGTTTATAAATTGGTTTAGCTCTACTTCTTGTGTGTGTCATTTGGTTCTAAACTAAAGTATCTACAAGACAATATTATAAAGGAATGAAATCTTGTTGATTGGTAGAGCGATTGTGATTTTGGAATTTTTACTGTCATAGAAAATGAAAAATGTAATCTCATCATATAAAACATACAGTTACAGAGGATATATGAATGACTAAAAGAAGAGCATTTATTACAATGAATTGAGCAGTTTTTAATCGGTATTAATATATGTTTATTCTTAAAAAATTATTAAGCCTTATTCTGTAAAACTTAAAATCTATCAGATAACATTATATAAATGTTTTTTTTTGTGTGATATAATGTAACAAAATTAAATTTAAAAGTATCCGAGATTCAAAATAATTATTCAAACATATTTTTGTAGCCGTTATTTTGTATTTTTATAACCATACATCAAAACACTATAACATATTATTTACATAATAAATTAATAAAATTGGGCAATAAATAGTTAACAGTTATAATGAAACAATGCAAAACAAAATTCTTACCATCCCAGGCATCAAACATATCATTTACAAAATAATCAGTAAAGCCCATCTGAGACTTAGGGATGCTACATTTTGTCCGATCAAATGCTGGCATGACAATTGGAAGTCCTTTGCTTTTTTCTTCATCCGTCTAAAAAATTAATAAATATTTTTTTTAAAAATTGATAATATGTATACAAAAGCAAACATTCAGGTAAGGAAGGTTTCAAGCTTATTTACAAACATAAAGGAAAAAAAAAAAAAAGAGACACAATATACTTTATATTTCTATAAAGTGCAATAATTAATAATTTTGTGGTGTAATAATCAAATTTTCTTATTATATTCAATACAGCTAACCCAGATAAAAAACAAGTTTCCTTTCAAGGCATAGACGTATTTATTGAAATAGAAGCAATAAAATAACTTTTATAAATGTATTAACAGGTAATGAATCTACATGTAATCTTCTTACTTATCCAAAGAAGTATAGCTAGAATCAGTTAATGTATTAATTTTTTTAGTCTCTTATAAACAGAAACTTGAGCTGATCAATAAAATGTCAAAAAATAATACAAAATTAAATTTCTGAAGGAACATGGAAATTTGAATATATTTAATTACTAATTTTTTTTAATTAATAGTAATTTCTATATTTTGTTTGTACTTTACTATATAAAAGAAATGCACTTCTCAATTAAAAAAGTACAATTAACATGAAGAAAAATGCTAAATTTCACATTATTTTAGACTAGAAATAGCAATTTCTTTTTAAAGAATTTTATAGAACTGAGAGAAAGTAAGGAAAATGTATACTAAAATGAACAGAACAGCATAAGACATCTAAAATGGTATGAACTATTTGTCTATCAAAATTTGAAGCTTAAAAATATTTTGTTGAAGAAGACATTAAAGATCTACTTACATAAAATATTTAGTGAATATTAATCTCAGCAAGCTAGCTGGTTGATAAAAATGACTGTATATATATATGAATCACCTGCTTCTCAGATATCAATTTAATCACTGAGAGGGAGAGTGTTTTTTAAAGACAAAGAAAATGCATTATTTAGACTGTTCATAAAGTAATAAATATATGGTTCTTTAAATATTGCACCTAGAAATATAGTTCTGATCACAAAATTTCATTAAATAAAAAGCAAATGAGTACAAAAACATTTCTGTTTTAGGATGATTGGATAGTAAGGACTTGTATTTTCTCCTAGAGCACTTTGCATTTCTTTTTATAGGGTTACTTATGTTTGTTGACTTACATCGCATCGCCTGCAAATCTTTACAAGAAGTCTAAGTGTTACAAATAATGAAATGAATAATGTACATGTAAGTATTATTAGATGAATGTAACAATGCATGTAGATTTTGATTAATTCTTATAAATGCATCAATTGTTATATTTGGCCATTTTTCAATTATCTCTTATAGCAATCATATTATTCCCAAATTATACTTCTAAAATTCAATCAAACATTAGTCAAGAGCAGTTACAATGATAGCAGTTAGATGAGTAGTTACATTCAATGTATTTGCCTTGTAATATCTTTGCATATTTTGCAGAGAAAAAGCAAAACTTACTGTTTCTAGATAAATGTACATTTTACTAATTGACACAATAGGGATTGTATAAACCTTTTATTTCTATTATCTGAGTACTCAGAAGTCAGTGCTGTAATAAAATTGCCCTTCTTATTTAATGAATGTAATTCCAAGTATAAGTTGCAAGAGCAAAAAATTTTTTTCCAGGCAACCAGTATACAATTACATTTACAACCTACTACAATCAGTTTTAATAATTATTAAGTAACAGGCAAGTAAAGAGGAAGTAACATAAAAATATATAATAAATCATTTTTAATTCATGTTCATAATTCTCATTCAATATTATAATAAATAATTCATCTTTCTAGTTTTATTAGACTTTGTCCAGGTTTCCCTTTTATCTTCAATTATTCAGTCAGATAAGTACTTTGCATTGTATTACACTTAATTATATAATATATGTTTGATTCTACAAGAAATATTCATTTTGTGTCTGTGTGTGAGGAATTCATAGAAATGAAAGATTAAATATTTCAAAAGTTCTTTTATGAATACCAAATTTGTAATTATATTTTGGACTAACAATAGAAAACTTAATGTTTTATATGAATATTCTTTGAATATTTCGATCATAAAAAATATAAATATATCCTACAAAAATGATTCAAGCTGCTTTTTCTTTTCTTAATTTCAAGCATAATGAATCAAATTTAATCCATTCTTAATAATCAAATTGGCATCAAAGATTTAATATTTTATGTAATAACCAATGAATAAATAGACGGGGGGAAATAAATCAAAATCCGCTCATATGAAATCTAGAAGAATTTTTTTCAAAAATACTTGATCCAAAATCGTACCTTTAATCAACTATTTCGGTGGGCTAAATATCAACAACATTATAAAAATGATAAGATTTTTTTTTAAAAATAACTTACTTGAGACATATATTCTTCAGCAATTCGACTAGCCCATTGTTTGCATGAATTAAGTGGTCTAGCTGGATTAGAAACATCAGCACATTTTATGAGAATGCGTTTTACAAGAACAATATTTTCAGGGGTAGACATTGCTGATAGGTCTGGTGATGCTGGTTCCAACTAAAATAAAAGTATTCAGTATTTATATATATATATTAAAAAAAAACTGCATTGTTATTCATCAATCTTGAATGTAAATAACAAATTTTAACTATTCTTTAAGATAATCTATTATAAACTAAAAAAATTAATGTGGTTTGTCATCAAATACCAATTTTTATAATACAAAGATTTAGTGACTTAACACCTTGGTTTAAACATGACTGATCAATGTACAGAAAAATTGCTTGAAGTGGCCACTTTTATTCACTTCTATATTATACATGTATGTTTTTCCCCATATAATTTTTGGATCATAAATTTTTATGCTAAAATCTGAGTGAGAAAAGCTTTAAAAAGACACTTCGACAATGCAAGTTTCAGGATTCCTTATCCAATCGCCAAGACTATATTAAAAAAAAAATTATAAAATGAAATTACAGCATATTTCACTGTGGATCACTTTTAAGATGGTTGATTGCATTATTTTGAGTTTTTAAAGACTTTCGAACCAAAATAAAGGAGAATCACAAAACCTTTTAAACAAAATCTAAATAAAATGCCAGGTTTCACAAGTTGCAAGACAATTGAAAATTAATTAGATATTGCAAATTCCACATTTATCTGCAAGCAAATTAAAAGACATGAAGAAAAATCCTAAGAATAATGTTTTGAAATTTAAATTATACTTGATTTTAATTTGAGTATACAATATTGGTAAATTAAATAAAAGCATACAATTAAAAATCTGAAAATAATAATAAAAGATTCTCTCTTCTGCAACTATTTACATTATCTATTTCATAGTTGAGCCCTGATTAAAATAAACTCTATGAATGGCCACTCAAAATTCTCCAACAGGGTGTGGTGACCATATTTTTTATTTTCATTTCTTTTTTCTCAGTAAAAATTTGCATCTTTTAATTAAAAGAAAGATTAATTTCAATTTGAGTGTCATTGAGATCTCAAAACAGCCACTGACACTTAAAACAAATTAAGAAGTCATTTTTCTTCACAAACATAGACTTTTGAACCCTGATCTACAGAGTTTTTCCAAATGCAGACTGATATTTGGCTCTGGTAAAATAGCATAAAGTCAAGAGAATAGTTAGTTAAATCTTTCATTTATGGGATAGAGCATATTAACATTAAATGCATCATAAATAATAAATGGATTAATAATGAGAAATTTGAGATTTTAAACTTTATAACATTAAAAAAAAAAAAAAAAATGATTTAAAAAAATATATTGACAAAACGAAATAATTTTGTAATGATTTAGAAGCGTAACATGAAGAGGGAGAGGGGGATTTTTTTAAAAAGCCACACTTGGAGGAAAAAATTGTAATAGTACAAGTAAAGAAACACATTGTTTTGGAAACATTTAGACATAATGAAATGAAAGACTCTCTCCCCAAATTCTGTTTTAATAATCTCTCTTCAAAAACCATTTCAATTAGTCTAATTTGCTTGAAACAGAGGGTAATCATTATAACCAAGTTGCACTCAATGTTCAAAGTATTACCTCAAAATTGAAGTAATGCTCGCATAATTAATAACTGACAAATAATAATATAAAACTAATAAGAAAACTGAAAATTGACACAGGTAAATTGATTTTAAACAAATAAAAAATAATTTATGTATTACGATATTTTTTCTTATAATTTTCTCACATGCGAAGTTTAAAACTTTTAAAATATTTCCTCATAACTAGAACCTTATTTAGAAAATCTAAATCTTTGGACATATTTTAAAGATTTTTATTTGTTTTCTTTTTATAAACTTAAAGCTTATTAAATTTTACTCCAACAGATTTAACAATAATCGAAAACTTTAAAACTGTACAAAGTTTTTTGTTATTTCTTCAGCTAGAAAAGTAAAGAAATGAACTATGTGAAAACACTTACAGATTCATCCTCTTCTGCTTCCACAGATTTTGTAAAAACATTGACAAATTTTGATAGATGTTCAAAATGTTTTGTCATTTCCGTTGCTAAAACCATATCAATGATGGATCGCCTAATTTCTTTATATGTATCTTTATTGATATTCTGGAAAATGTTTGCCTCTTCATTTCCGATGGTTAACCTGAAGGCCAATGCTGAGTGATGGCTTTCAAGAACAGACCTAAAACAAAAAAAAAAAAAAAAAAAAAATATTTTCAAACTCTTTTGCTTGATCAAAAAAAAAAAAAAAAAAGTTTAAAATGAAAAAGAAAACATTTTTACACAATAATTTTTATTTCTGTTTTTTTGTAAAATTTCAAGATACATAGGCAAAGTTTCAAAATCATTCATTTCAAAAATGAAAATCCGTACAAATTAATATAACTGAATACCAATACTGATGACCACCATTTCAGTTATTAAGCTAATTGGACATCTTCTCAAAAAGAAATATGCAAGCATAAAGTTATTATTTGAGATTTAAAAATAGTTTTTTATAGCATGACCAGTTTATAGGTCCAGTAATACACCATAATTAATAATTTATTTCATGTATATTAAAAAAGCAAATGTAACACTTTCATGCTGAGATCCAAATATTTTTCTTCACCTAATGACACTATAAAATATTATTTTAAACTTTTATGTTAGTATGGCTTGATAAAAGCATTGTACATTGAACTGGAACTTAATAATATTAATCATTTATTGCACAAAAGGAAAACTTTTTATCATTAAACACATATTGAAGAAAGAATTCACTAAAACTTCCCCCAAAAATTATTAAATAGACTAGAGTACTTACAAGTCATTATACAAAATAGCTAATTCACTTCCTGTATTACAAAGAAAAGCACTATTTCTTCCTGGATGATCAACATCATGAATGACAGCAGCAACAAGAGAGACTATTTCATCCATTGGATCAAAAATAGCCTAAAATAATAAAGTATTCAAATCATAGCTTATTAAATCACAAATATGTTTTATGGTGATCAATTTAAAATTGTCTATTGACATTTTATATATATTTTTTCTATCATTCAAAGACTGTCTTTTATCAGTTGTAGTAGTTTGAACATTTATTAACTACAAAATAGCTGTTTATAATTTATAAAAAAATAGTGCCAAAGTAAAACAATTATAAGCATTAAATCTACTGATGTGTATTTACTTTTTATAAATTGTTTCAGTTATATTTTTCCAAATAAAAATGAAAGGCATATAAATCTACATCATATGCATTAAAAAATAGTGTTTCATCTTTCAAAATAAAATCATAAGAGAAAGAAAAATAAATATGGGAATCAACATAAGACAAAATTATAATTATCGTTTTTCAGATAATAAAAAATAAATGTGTGACCATGTATGTGTTGGCACTCTACATTCCAGATTGTCTGAACTACAACTACCAGATATGGAACATATATATATCTTGGTGGGCAAAAATGTGCATCTTGGAGCTATTTAAAAAAAAAAAAAATTAGAATTTTAATAAATTAAAAATTAAGCTGAATTTTGCCATTTTTCCACAATAGTTTCTAAAAGTACTGTACTTTTCACTGCAAAAAAATAAGTTTTACACTATTTTAAAATTTAAAAAATTGTACAGATTAATTTTTTTTTCTCTTGATTTCTAAAAATCGATTACAATGTTGCCCTAAACTTTACACCTTTTTCACTGTTTCATCAACAATCCGAAACATGCAATTATATTGTATTGTTGAAAAATAAAAGATTCTTTATTTGACTAATAAGACTATGCAAATATTAACCGGAAAGTGAAGTTACAATATCATGAAATTTAGTAGATAGATGAGCTGGATATTTATGTTTTTTACAATGCCATGATGTTATGGAGCTGTCTTCATAAGAGAAAGATTCATGTACATAGTGTGCAGAGTAAGCAAAACAATTTAAATAACATGGTTTTAATTAAAAATTTTTTGGCAGAATTATGGCAAAGAAGTTATATTTAATTGATTTACAAATATAACCAGTATTCCTAGTAAACCAACTGGTCACCAGAAGCAATTAGTACTAAATAGAATAATAAGATACAAATAAATTGAGTTCTAAAGTTACTATATGTTTTGTTGAATCTATTTATAAATTAGTGGCAGGTGATTCAAATTGCAATCTTTATAAAATATTCCAAAACAGATTTAAAATTTAATATGATAATTTATTGTATCTATACATAAGAAAAATTGATAATTGAAGGAATCTTCAGAACTATGATAATAGATAAATGATACTTATCTTTAATCTTTGAAAAATTGGACCCCCCCCCCCCCAATGGGAACAGATTGAAAATGAATGCATTTCATTATTTGGCTGCTTATATCTCAAAAATCGGTTTATTTTAGAATAACAACATGAAGATATTAATATAAATGTCTGCAACTGACAGAGTTTTCTTCCATTTTCCTACAACTATATGTAAATATATAGTTATTCTTATGGTTATATAAACTAGATACCAAATATATTGTGGTCATATCATATATATTTTGAAAATATATATGATTCAGTAGCAGAT
This sequence comes from Argiope aurantia, assembly GCA_026543865.1. Taxonomy (NCBI): domain Eukaryota; kingdom Metazoa; phylum Arthropoda; class Arachnida; order Araneae; family Araneidae; genus Argiope; species Argiope aurantia. The sequence continues at coordinate 169,847 of JAPMOR010014882.1, read as the reverse complement.
AAATGTTAATGTGTTTAGTGATGAAGGTACATAATAATTCTGTAAATAAACTCATTTTAAAACTCATAACAAATTTTAATGATTTATAATTAAACATGCATCAAAAATCTTCCTAAAAACTAATTATTTTGAACAAAATATACTTTTAATCTAGGTTTCTTCAGAAAATATGCCGTAGCTTGTAAAACATCAGCTGCATGTGTAGAATTGTGATATGGATTTGGATGATAATGGGATTCCATTAAAGAGAGCCAATTACGGAGAACACTCTCATCACAGTTTAAAATATTGCAGGAATTAAAACTGGCAAATACTGCCATTCCAACCCATATAAGAGGTCTGAAAAAAATAATTTTATATGTATTAAAGCAATACATGCATATGTTATATGGAAACTAAACAAATTAGGAATATACATGAAAACAATTCATATTGTAAGAGAATTACCTTTTCTCTGTAACTCTTTCTATCTCAAAAATATCATAATGCCATTCATGTACAAGTTCTAACAGTTCCTTCACACTTGGTGGAGCATTTGCAAGAGTTGGTACTGTTGATGGAGTAAGTGGAGGAGGAGGAGGAGGAGGAGGTGGAGTTTGAGTATTACTTGCTCCAGAACTAGGAACTCCTAAAACAGATTTTGAAGCTGTTTCAATTATATTAACACAGTTTTTAAACATTTAACACCACAAATAATACATTAAATGTCTTTTACCTTTGAATGCTTCATGAGAAAATCTTCTTATAACTTGTTTACTATTCTGAATTTAAAAATACAGATTATTAGATAATACTGTTAGGGAAAAAAAACATGCATAGAAAAGTTGATGAAAAATATAATAAATGAGCAATTTAAATGACAAAGTTACATTTCTTGTACTGGCAGCAAATCCACAACTGTTAATAAGCAACAATTTTTTAATCTTTCAATGCTAATAAATTTTTTATCTGACTAAAAAAATTACTCGTAACAAACAAAATCAAATTTTAATATGAAAATTTACAGAATCAAGAAAATATGATTCAATCAATAATCAGATAAATTTGAATAAACATTAAAAAAAATCTTTCTATAATGATTATTTCTAAGAAAAATTTGTAAAATCATGGTTCACAGTACAGATACAGCATGAACAACACAAATATGAGAACAGATACTGCAGAATCAGTATTAAAAAGATAATTTTTCGTATAATAATAATAATAAATACCTTTACATTTCAATAAATTTAATAATTTTGAAATAATAAGCACAAAATAAAACAGAAGTATAAGATGTTTAGTACACAAAAAAATAATCAGCTACATAAAAAAAATAATCAGCTACATAAAATAAGATATCAGGCAGCATATAAATTTAAAGCATAACAAAAATAATAATTAGAATTCAAATATGATATAAAAACGACATAAAAGTATTCACAACTTCTGCAAAATACAGTAAAATTAAATCTAATATAAGGAAAGGATTGTATAAATTAACAACATTCGACTTGATTGGACAATACTTACTGATATTAATCCACTGAAGAGATCTGAAGCAACTTGATCATCAGCTTGATTTTGTCTCAAGCCTGTAAATTGTGGAGAATAAATATCTGTGCTCCTTAAAATATCCAAAACACGATCTAATGCTTGGACAACAAACAATGGACTATGCTCTTGAGTTGCCAGAATCATATTGATAACCTGAAATTGAAAACAAAATTATTTATAATACAGAAGTATATAAAAAATTTAAACACAGATATTTCTGAAGCATCAATTTTACTGAATGTAAGCTCTTCAAATACTCCAATTAGTCCATTGAAATAAATAAAAATTTTAAAAAGTAAAAATTATGCAGTTATTTATTGCTACATTTTATATAAAATTTTTCACTTTCATCAAGTACTTGTGTTCAGCATTTTAGAGAAAGAAAAACAAAAATTAATTACAAATAATAAAATAGTTGATAAAAAGAAAATAAAAAAATGTATTTTAAAGAATAATTATAGAAAATACAAAAATAATAATAGAAAGATTAGTAGATATGTTTATCAAGAGGAGAAATTATCTTGTGATTTTCAAGATATAAGTCATGCGTATTTTTTGCATATATTTAGCTGATTATTAAAACTTAAAGGGAGTTATACACTTATTTATTTTTCTGTCTTGAATGAGCTGAAATATGCAATAGAAAGAAGACAATTTTTTCAAAATTTTCTTTTCTTCATTCTTCAAACAGTATATTATTAATTAGCTTCTATTAATATAATACCTTTCATTATTTTAATTCATAATTTTATTCAATTATAAATTTAAAAAAAGAAAAGAAATATAAGCTTTTTTTTTGTATTTATATACTACATTAATGATACATCATATTATATTTATAAATTATTGTTACAATGGCATACCTTAGTGATTGGAGGTTCTAAAGTCATTGGATGAAACTTAGCAAATGACTGCCGGCGATTGAGACCAGCTATAAGAAAAAAATTTATAATATATAAGCAAATTAACATAAGACAGGTAAATAAAATTTTAAAGGAGAAAATAATTCAACATTTTTTAATTTATTATGTATATAAAAAAGAATATTATTAAATAATAAAAATGATACAGGGCAAAAATAATGATTTTCCTACCAAATATATAAAATCATCACAAATTGATTTAAATCAATCAATACACAATCAAGTAACATGAGATCAAAGCAAAACAATAACAGACAGTGGTATTTTTCAATTATTTACAAAACAATTTCCTAAAAAAAAATCTAATTTAACTTTAATGAAAATCATATTTAAACTATGCAAAAATAGATTAAATTAAAAATTTAATTATTAAAAAGGAAATGGAGTAAATTTCAATAAAAAAAATTCAAAAAAAATTCCATGTTGTTAAAACAAAAAATAAATAAGAATGTTAATGGTAATTTTGAATTAATCACTTCAAGATTACTCAGTAATCAAATTGTATAAACAGTACCAGATTAAATATATGCTCATAGATAGCACACAGAAATAAATTTAGCAATTTTTTTTCTGAAAATTAACAAAATCTCTTTTATTTAACTCTTAAACATTTGATTTTTTTGAAAATGATTTAAAACATTTTCTGACTTATTTCTTGAATAAATCATGGGAAAAATCCTTTAAAAAATCATATTTTGTTTTAAATATAGTCTACAGTTAAGAAACAGGGTTTTTGTTGTAACAAAGTCAGCAACACTAGGCATCAGATGACAGAAAGGGGGAAAATGTGAATTGTGATAAATATTGTTTTAAATTCTTTATTTTACAAATAAGAACTTTAAACTGAACATAACAGAATAAAATATAATCTCATATTTTATAAATTAATATAATCCAATAATGTAATCCCAAAAGTACAAAAAAAATATGAATTTATAAAGGAAAAACATTTATTTATTTTTCAATCATAACTGCAATGTAAATTGATTTAATAACAATATTTATGATAACAGGCATTAGAGCTTCAATCTCGTTCTTGTAATATTTTAGAAGACAAAATTGATTATGTTGTTTAAAGGCAATTAGGGATTAATATTACATTTCATTACTATTTATTATAAGTTGTATTTAACAGTAAAAAAAAAAAAAAAAAACATTTTTTTTTTTAAATTTGAGAAAAATAAAATGCCAAAATAATGTATACATAAAATGATAATCTAATAATAAGATAAAACAAGCAATAGCAGTCTACATTTAACTGCAAAATACACGATAAAAAAAGTGATGGTATAGTGCTCAATATTTGAAAACATTCAGAAAATTCATTTGAAGGCATGCAAGATAAAAAAATAATTATGTAAACAAGGAAATAAACTAATAAAATACTTCAGAATAAAAAGCAGCATAAAGAATTCTTTTTTATATAAAGTTTAATTTTACAAAAAAGAATGGCAGAAATAAAAACCTTAGATAAAAAGAATTCATTTGTTTTTAAATGCTAGGAGGGCCAAATGATGTTTTCCTTCAATATCATAACACAACTATTTAAAAAAATACTCTAATCTCTTTACTTCTGAGGACATTTTAATTAATCAAATTTGAAATCTATTGATATTCTAGTAATATCTTTTTCTTATATAAATTTATCTTTCAAAAAGACTAAAATTTAAAATTATGATACAAAAAGTTTTATTTCAAAGGAAGAAAAAAAGTCTTATTTTCAAAAAAATAAATAAATAAATAAATAAAATAAATAAATAAATAAAAATGCACAGCAAAAATAATGCAAAATGTAAATAGATGTTGTGTACGTACTACCAAATAGATGTAAATTGTGCACGTACATATGTACATCTGTAAAGATTGTACGTACTTTCACCACTGAAGGACCTAACATCACATGAGCCTTTCCGGGGTGCCTTGACAAATGGTAGCAGGTCTATTTTCAAGGAAAATCAGAATGGTAAAACTAAAGTAATTGAAAGCAACAAAAGGAAATAATATTCCGCAAAGCATAAGAAAAATATACTTAGAAATTAAAAAAATGAACAAAATATACTAATCAATAAAAAAATAAAACAATAAATCCTATCTTTGAATATCTTTCTTAAAAGAATCTTTATATAATGTTCATTAGATCAAACTCAATAATGCAAAATTCTACTTTAAATGGAACCATTGTTCAGTCTTTTCAAAATAGAAATTCATTTGATAAATTAAACATTTAAAATGAATTATAAAAAAATCAAATAACCTGCAAAGATTTTATTTCAAGAAAAAATAAAAATTCTTTCTACTTTTACAATATCCTAAAAAAGTTGAATATCATTTTGAAGAATTTATTAATTTTTTTTTCATGAATCAAATTATTGTTTTAAGGTGCCATTTATTTTTAATTTAGTATTAGAACATTTTAATAATGCAAAAGGATAAAAAAAATCCAAATGTATAGTTCTAAGAATCTGTCAAAAAGACATTTTAACAAAGTATCTTTACTGAATTTTATTTTTATGTTTATTTATATAAATGAATCAGATTTTTTTCTTTTCTCTTTCAACTATATCTTAGTTAAGAAAATAATGTGAATCTTTTAACATAGTTAAATCATAATAACAATAACAGCCGAGAGTAAAATGTTAAGCCTTACTTAATTTTCAGTAATTAAAAGGCTACAAGTATCTGATATTCTGTGTAAATAAAATATTACAGAAAATTCTTCAAAGGAAAAGTATTGATGCTAAAATGAACAGCAAATAAATTATAGATGCTTATTTTTTTAAACATCAAATTTGTTACAGAAGATGTTTTTATTTGATATATTTGAATAAAACAATATCTTAAAATAACTATGTAAGCACAAAAAAAAGAGAGTAAAAAGGTGGAAAACTGGTCTTACAGATAATTATTTTGGAATGTTAAACAAACAACCAACCAAATAAGAAATATTTAGAAAATTATTTAAGCTTAAATATTCTAATTATATTTTAACAAAAAGATGCTTATACAAAAGACATTGTGATCAAACTGTATAATTTCATTAATATTTAAACAATTAAAATGAATATAATATTAAAAGTTTAAATTTTAGTTAATTTCACATTATTGCAATAACTATGCTATCGAGAAAAAAAATTGTGAATTATAACCAAGCTTCATATTTTTAATTAATGAAGGAAAAAATATCTACAAAATATAAAGTAACTAGAAACATAAGTTAAAATGACAACTTTTTGAATTTTCCATTTTTAAAATACACCATGAAAACTCCTATACAAAACAATAAATAATGTTCATCAGAAAATACATACATACATTTATTTGAGCTTAGAATGAGAATGTTTTGCATAAAATTGGATAGCATGCAATCATTATGATTATTTTTTTAAATATTTCATATAATTATACATAATTAAAAGGGGCCATGCATAATATATTTCTACACTGCTTTATTGTGTGAATAATCAAAGTTTGTATCTTTTATACACATTTTTTTATAGAAATATAAAACTTTTATATATTTCTTATTTATTTATTGGCAGTTTTTGTTACCATATAATTTAAGCTACTGCTTATATTAATACAACTAACAAAGTGTTCAAACAAATAAGTCGCTAATATAAAAAGAAAAGGAAGAAAAAATTTACATTAAAAGTAGTTACATAGGAAAATTTCAATTTTTATAACAATTACAAACTTTGAATTGCTGATTTTTAAAAATATTAAAATTCAATTAATCGTCATTTTAAATCATTACATGATCTAATGCTGTAAATACTTAAAACTATAGAGACTACATTCAAAATTTAAATATGATAGCTTGTTAGCATAGTAATAAATAAGGTGGTTAAAAATTGATACATTTTAAGATTCAAATAAATTTACCAGTTTCAGTAGAAAAGGGTTTCTCATTAAATGGGAACTCATTAACATGAATCAAATGCTCTGCTTGTCTGTAAAATATATAAAGATATATACATTTCAAAATTTTAGCTTAAAAGATCATAAATATTTCATAAATAAATTCACCCATTTTACAGTGATTTAAATATCAAAATAAATCATAAAATCAAAATCATCAAGCACATTTTGAGAAAGAATGAGAGAGATATGGAACTCATATATATGTTCTGTCAATTTTTAATATTTTAAAATATTTAGCATTAGCTGATATAGTAGAATTAAATATTTTCATGTGTTTTTATTCTTTTATTATTTCTTGCTGGAAATGTAAAGTATATTAGAAAAAAATGCATATAATAGATTTCTAATGAAAAGAGAGAGAGAGAAAGATTCAGTGGTTAAAACAGCCGTGTTTCATAGTTCAATTAATTTGAATTGCCAGCAATCATTTGACAATCCTGATGCAATGTTTGCTTTAACTTACAGTGATAAAATATTATTTACTTGGATAAACCTTAAAAATGATATGCAAACATTTGGCATTCTTTTTGATAGATATATGGAAACACAGTCCTTTATGAATAAAATATTAATTATTTAATTCTCACAGAATTTTAATTGAAATTCTTTTCATGCTTCAGTATTTGTTAGGAAAATTTGAAGCATATCATAATACAACATAGCTTCAGCTTTGCAAATCAAATTAGCTAATATAATTATGCAGAGTGCAAACTACAATAGAGAAAGCAAAAATATATTTATTATTAGCATTAGATAAAATTCCACAGAGCACATAAATAAATATATTTTATTTAAAAATATCTAAATAAAATTGAAGAGCCAATTTCTTTGTTGCCCTTGGTAATATAAATGACTAAATTGATAGTTTTCAAATTTTTCTAGCAAATATTGCATAAGGAGGGCCCAAAAAAGTTTTGTGAACAATAAATTAATTTTCCAATATACATGAAGAGTATTTTGCCAACAAATAACATGGCAGAGTTCAAAATATGCTTAGTAAAAAGAATTCATAACAGCCAAAACAAAGAGCTATTTAAATCTGTTTTATTTTATTGAACTAAAATTGAAAATCATTTCTTTAATTCGAAAACTGCTTTGAGCTTCAATGTTACTTAAAAATTAATCTAAAACTTAAGTACTTGGTTTTCAATGACAAATGGAGATTGAAATTTAATACTGAAAATGAACCTTCATAAGCCATGCTATAAACATTTATAAATTTAAAATAATAAGGAAAATTAATGAACCATCTGATTAAAAAGATTTTGTTTCATATAAAAGTCATGATTTCTATATGCACCATTAATTTTCATCTGGTGTAAATAGAATAATTTTACTTATTCTAGCCCTTTAAAAGAAGAATAGAATAAAGGCTACTTCACTTTGCATTCGCTGCGGCACAGAGCTTGCAAAGCCCAACTACCACATTGATTTCATAAATTTTAATTTTATATGAAAGTTCATGGCATCTAGATATGTCATTAATGACCTCTATCCTTCCATGTCTCACACTTTTACTAAAAACTGAAGATACAAAGTTGCACTGTATATTTTCTATGAGGAAAAATCATAACAGGAACTCCACCAACTATACTCAAAATTTTTGTTTCTTATGAATACTGATGACATCTAAATATGTCATCAATGGTTGTCTACTAATTTCCTCTAAATTTCTTGAGTTAATGAAAAATAGAATGAGACAGAATCCTAAACTCAACAACTGTTGACTATTTCACCATTTTAAATTATAGCTAACCAATCAATATATTCTATTATTACTACCCAAATATAATTCAAAATATTAACAAGCACAAATACTTTTATTTTCTTATATTGTTGTATTACTTTTATTTATATTACAGTAATTATACTTTTATAGTGATTACATGTTGTACATCAAAGCTGACTATTATATTTAATTTCATCTTAACTCTTTAACATCCAAGCACTTTTCAAGCGGCACTCCCTTTAACATCCAGACTTTCTCAGCATGTCTCTGGAAGACATGGACTCTTCCTAGCTGAGGGGCAGTTACCCCCCGCATTCCAAAGTAATAAATCTGTCGAGACTCTACCTTAAATAATTGCCTTGCAGTTATCGACAACTTAAGAGTTTTGTTCTAATGTATTTATATTTTTTAGCGTGAAGCATTTCACTCATTGTCTTTGTGAAATATTTTTTTTTACAAAAAATTTGAAATTTATTCTATTATTTAGAAAATAGTCTTTTTTTCCTCTAATTTTTGTGTTAAGCTTCCAAACCATTTAAATAAAAACTAGTTTTACTAGCAATTTCAAAAACATCTTTATGTTTCATCTAATTTTCAATAGGCTTTTACATTTTTTTTTCTTTCCAAAATTAAATAATATGTCACATATTACCCTGTAAAATTTTTTTACATATTAATATAGAACATACATTGTGCATATGTCAATATTTTACGTATATATATATATATATATAGATAGATAGATAGATATAGATATATTTATATATGAACATACATTGTGTATGTCATAGATTTTTTTAAATGTAGTATAGATGTCAATGCAATACCCCACAACAAGACAATGTTTTAAATCTTAATTTAATACCAAAATAAAAACAATCATTGAATAAAAAAAAGTTATTGCACTATTTGAAAGACATTTCGAAAATAATACATTCTTTCAGCACTCAGCTAATAATTTTTTTGTCTTTAGCATTCTTTTTTTAGTATAAATGGTTATTTTCATTGAATTTTCAAATATAAAATATTATTTTCAATAGTGATACTGAGAGAAAATTTTTAGAAATTAAATTAAATTTTTAAAGATATTTTCACATTTTGTTTCCAAAACCTTACGCATTCTTGCTTTCACATTAAATAATCAGAAAAGAATGTGGGGTAAATATACATTCCAAAAATATCTTTATTTTGTAACTCATTTTTATTAATCTTTTAAAATATAACTTAAAAATTTTTTTGTCTAACCAAGGGAATATATTACGTCAAACGTTATGTATCTCATTTATCGAAACAATTTGATAGAAAAGATAATATATTTTTAAAACTTCATTTATGAAATAAAATTAGGGGAAAAAATTACTCATCTAAATATATTTTGAAAATACATTCCTTCAGTTTTCAGTCTGAACATTTTACTAAAACTTTCATCACTATTGCATTCTTTATAAACTAAATATGAAGATTTAACACATTTACTATTACATTCATCATAAATATTATTTTTTTATTATAAATTCTCATGCTAAATTTTTCAAGCTGAATTTCTGATTTTAAAATGTTATGTGAAATTTTCTATAGTATTGTTAAGACAAGATAAATTTTTGAATGAAAGTTTCATATTAAATCTGCACAAATTTACACATGAGGGAATCATTTGCAAATTTTTGATAATAAGGACATTTTTTGACTCTTCATCTCTATCTTTCTCATTCATCTGATCCTCGTTAGATTCCTCTGCATTTTTTAGCCAACCATCATCTTCTCTAATAGATTACTGTCACTTTCATCAGAAGCAAATAAAATTACTTTAATTTCTTCTTCGGTGTGTTCACAGTTTCTTTTACTCATAATGAAGAAATAATAAGCATTTAAATAAAGAATTACTCTGATAATCCAAAAACCAATTCACAGTACGTAAAATAAAGAGTAGAAATTCAGAACTGAAGAGAAATTTTCAGAATGGCATTTGAAAAAGGAATTCAATATTTATATAACTTATCTCACTCTGTGAAGGAGTGAAAAGAATACTCCCAAATCTTTTATTGCTATTTTGAAAGCAGTAGTTTGTACTTGGCCTCAGAAATTCTAACAGTCCTTTGTTGACAGAATAAGGCACTTGGAGTGTATAACGATTTCCATATACAGTAACAAGAGTTGCTACACATTTTGTGAGGAAACTGCAATATGAATAGGCCATGGTGACAATGCAAGTTTGTCTTTATATCATCACAATAGTCTTAATACTGAAAAGAGCTTATGAGGCTTATCCGATAAATAAACAGCTTGTCAGTATCCTTATATATCCTTCATCATTAACACAGCATTTCAGTGGACATTTTTTTATAAATGACTACAAAATCTTTCTAATTTTGAGCTAACAACACATGAAAATAGAAACTAAAACTCTTTAAAAATACAAAATATACACCAATAACCTATTTAGTGAATCCCTACCGCCCTAAAGCATAGGGGAAACTACTGTGAAAAAGCCGCGATTGTCGAAGACAACAAGGACCTCCTGAAGTGTTAAGTAGAGTAGCTGCTTTCAGTACCCATCTCCCCTATAACGGCTAGTAGGCACCTCAAACTGACCCACTTGGAAGTTACAGGATAAATTCTCAAACCGCCCAATTGGAATTGAGAAGGTTAATTATTAAATGTTTTTGGAAAGTATATTAACGGTAGTAACAATTAATGCAGTCATGTGGATCAAAAATATTTTATCTAACAAAATACAGTATTATTTTAAATTTTAATGCATAATACAATAAAGCATTCTAGTTGCTTACCCATACTTGCAAACTGATAATGAAAATTGGTCCAGTTGCTGAGGAAGATTCTAAATAAGTTTTATTTTATAAAATCTATTGAATATGGAGGTGGAGGTGACAGATGACCTTAATGACATATATTGGAGTCCTGAGTGGGAGTGAGGATTATCAAATTTTATTATCACAATATACTATGATTTTATTATTTATTTAATGTAATAATAAAAATATAAATAATTTCTCTTAAATTACTGAATTACTAGAACTTTTTCTCCAAAAAATTTTTTCAATTACCTTGCTAATTTTTATTTATATGGTTAAAATATTCCTGTTTCTCATTCTAATAAAATAATTAAAATATAATAATATCAAGACCTTTTTAACTGTGTGCTTGCAATAGAAGTTCAGTTGAGCAATGTCTGCATTTTTCAATATATTATTTTATTTCTTCAAAAATGAAGTAATTATTAAATATGACCTGCAACAATGATGCTAATTTTAAAAAATTCAGTCTCTTTCATCCTTCTCACATTTACATTTTTATACAACTGGTAATAAATTTTTATACAACTGTTTATATTAAATTAAAGAGTATCAGTGTTTAAAAATGGAACAGTATGAAAATGAAGATTGCATAACATAAGATACATATATAAATGCACAAAATATAATTAAATATATAATAAAATGTTTGATATATATTTATATAAATTTTAAAAAATCAAAACAGTTTAATGTTAATAGATTTAAATCTTGTATCTAAGAATGTAAGAGAAATGCATATGTTTCTTGTTTACAAAGCACAATACACAAACAAGTATGTCATTAATTTAATAATTTCACGAGCATCACTGTATAATTAGTAAACACAGATTTTAACAATTTAAAGAAAAAAATTACAAATACAGTGAATAATTAAAAATAAAAATAATTTTTTAAAAAAGTAAATAAATGGAAAAAATATTTAGAACAGTGAATATGTTATAGGAATAATAATTAAAACATTGAGAATTTTTTTTAAAAATAAAGCAATGGAATAAAAATATACCCGGAATATATTTCAACAGGTTGTATTCTACTCCATAAGGGAAAATTTTCTCCAGATTTTCGTTTGTGAAATAAGGTTCCCTCCCAATCCTAAAATGAATAATATATATATTCTACAACAAGGAAATAAATTATCCAAATTCAACCAAGAATTACAATGTATACTAATTGTCTCTAATAAGCCTCTCAAAGAAAATATTTAATATTAATTAATTATTCACTGATATAGAGAATCACAATAATATAACATATGAGCAATAGAAAATAAAATTGTCATAATTGGTGCACATCATATTAAAAAGCTTGAAGAAAAATACAAATGATAAAATATACTATTTGAACAAATGTTTTTAAAACTAAAACTTCAAAATAAGTACAATGGAAGGCTCTTAAATTTTATTATTATTATTTATTCTAAATTGTCCATAATAACTAATTGATAGCTATTCTAGAACAAAAGTACACTGAATTGCATTGAACCAAAAAAAAGTTATTACTTATTTTAAAATCTTGTGGATATGTTTTTTCATATGGTAATGATAAAATTACAGTAAGCATACAATATCATATTCACTCCAATTTTTGTTTCCATATAGCTATTCACTAGTTTTGCATCTGTTTATTAGTGTCTGCCAATTAGTGCAATGTAAAGATCAAATATAACTTAATATTCTTGTCAACACACCAATAAAGAAAGTTCATTTTAATAAATATATTCTGGCATAATTAATGCCTTTATAATTAGAATATTTATGGTAAACAATGTTGGCAATATTATTAGGATAAACACAGACTATCATTACATATAGAAAAAATAAAGAGGTGGCAATTAAATTTGCATTTTTTCCCACAACAATGAATGCACTTATTTGAAAATATTTATGAGCATAAATTAAACATTTTTATTTATTTTCTTCTTGTTTCTTCTGTATATAAAATCTAATAATAGAATTGCACCAAAACATTTTTGAAAAACAACCAAACACATGTAGGAAAACAAAATTATTTATTTAATATATAAAAATTAGATTTCGATATAGTATGTACATAAAGAATATTGCACTGCTGCAAAAAAAAAAGTGCTATTGCTTTTAGAATAATCAAAGAAAGATTTTGCTTATTATAAATCATATATAAGTGGTTCTGCTTGATTATCTCTATTATTTTTAAATTTGCATAATCCAGTACTCATAAAATATTGAAACCTTCTGCAAAACTGTCTGCAAACTTTTCTGTCTTGAAGCATTTTCTCATAGTGTTTAAGGTTGAAAAGAACGGAACAAATTAGTCAATATTCAGTCAAGATTTAAAAGTCTATGTGAGTAGCCAAAGATATGTGATCTAGCATTATTTCGATGGAATGCAGTTTTCCCTTTCTGTTGATTATTCAGGTAATTTTAATTCACTTTGTTTACTTTTCTGGATTAATGGTCTAAATTTTCAGGTAATAGAATATGGTGTTATCTAATTAGGATGTTAAATAAATTTGTAGTGCAAGGGGTTAGGGGAAAAAAATCTTAATAATCATAAGAATCAGCTAGCTATTTAAAAGACCATCATAAAAAAAATTGATAGATACAAAATGGTTTAAAAAGATCTTATAACTAAAAAAAAAATGTTTTTTCCCAACGGATAACTCACTTTTCCTTTTTTCACCTGCATATTAATGCTCTCTGCAATGTCAGCTTTTACAGATTCTGCCCTGCATAAAGTTTGGGCGTCTTTTCCACACAAATCTTCTGCAGTGTAACCAAGTAATTTCTCAGATGCTTTGTTTGCATACTGTAAATGAAAAAATGCATTTAAATTTCAAGGATTAAATTTGTCCCACAAGCCTACATAGATATTTAAAATCAACATCAATAGAAGAAAAAAACCTGACAATTTTTGAATTGCTTTAAATATAAAACTAAATTCACCACAAGATTACCTTGAATAAATTTCTCAATATTTTAATACTAAAGCAATAAATATATAATTATTGAAAATTTTTTGACCCACCAAAAAAAAAAAGAAAAGAAAAAGAAATCTAACAAAATTCAAAAAGGATTTGACATTTCATGTGGACCCAAAGTAATTAAAATTGTGAGTCTCTGATTTAAATAAAATTGTGAACTGTTATTCTACTGTTTCTAACTTCTTTTTTTGTGTATGTGATAGCACATTGCATCTGATGTGTTTAAGACCCAAGATAAATAATAATAAATTCTTTTTGATCATGTGAAGTTTACAGTAAAATTGAGCACTCATTAACTATTAAAAAACTCACTTATACACATCAATAATATATATATATATATATATATATATATATATATATATATATATATAATTATTGAAAATTTTCAATAATTATATTCAATTTAATATCAAATATCAAATTCGAAAAGGATTTGATATTTCATGTGGACCCAAAGTCATTAAATGAAATTATTAAAACTCTATGGGTAAAAAATACTTCACATTATTAAGATTTAATTACAGATTAAAAAATTATTTCACAGATATGATAACTATTATATTAAAATAACTCATGTTTAAAGTATCAAACAGTAAACTATAGATAAAAAGAATATTACCCCAAAGAATGTAACAATATCAGGAATAAAAAGTACTTTTATAAAATGTTTATATCACCAATTTTACAATAAAAAAAACACTATTATTATAACCATCAAATTTGCTGTAACAAAATTTTAAGAAATAAATTTTTTTATATTCTACATCATTATGTTAAAACAATAAAGACTACAGAGATAAAAAACTGAAATCACAAGTTTAATACTTTAAAAAATACATAGAAAGGACTAAAGGTAGTTAAAAATAATAAACATATAATTAAATATAAAAATTGAACCTTAATATAAATTACAGATTTCATCAGGACATAAGCAGATATGAAAAGTAGTTATACAAACCAATTAACACTGCATGAGAAAAAGTAAACAAAAACCTGGATATTGTGATCCACATTAGTAACTATAATTCCTTCCCTGCAACTGTCTAAAGCAGAGAAGAGAGCTTGTGAAGCTCTCAGCTTTAAGAGGTAGGAAATATCTGTGTGATGAATTTGAATGAGTTCATTGAGGCAAACTCCAAGATTGTGATTTTCCACAAACCACTGAAAAATTAAATACAAAATTATTAAATAGTTGGAATATATTAGTAAAATAAAAACCAAATGTACAATTTTTTTTAAAATTGACAATTAATTATTTCAGCAAATGAAATGTAAAAATAAACACTATGATTAATGTAGTCACAATGAAAATAAATGACATATTTGAATGTTATAAACACAGTGTTGGAGTAATGAAAAGATTATATTGCCAGAGTAAAAAAAAATAAAATATGAATAAGTCAAATTATTGCAGAAAACAATGTACAAAGATATATGATCTGATGGCATAAAACATAAATGCAGAGAAACCGAATGTGCCCAACTATCGATATAATTTTATGTAATTACATCCACAGCTTGCACTTGGAACTCTAAGGAAAACAAATTTTATGGAATAACTACAATATCATGAGGGCATGGCCTGTTTGCCTTAGTGTGTAAAATATCTGTCAAAGATATATTGCAATGATAGTTAAAATGCTAAATAGAAAACAGTTGCTAGCTAACAACAACAAAATTTAAATCTTGTATATTTAATTTTTTAAGCTTTCTTCACTTTTTTTATAGATAAATTTGAGGGCATTTTCTAATGTAGAAAAACCCTGAATAGATAGATATAAAAATGATATACTTAAAACTAAGAAACAAGTTCAGGTTTTACTTTTAAAAAATAATATAAATATATAATATAACAACTACAGCTGAACTGATTAGTTCTTTTCTGCATTAAAATTTAATTAAAGAACATACAATTTTTTAAAATCCATTCTTTCTATTATGTACATATTTAATAACAGAAAACAAAATATCTGCATTCAATAACAGAGCAATATTTTGATGATTTGATTTCTTCTTACTTATTATAAAAGTAAGATTTTTCATATATAATCATTATAAGTGATGCTCTAAAAATATAGAATGGCAACATTCTTTAGTTTAATTGTAAATTTTAAAAAAAGCTGGTGGACGGGGGGGGGGAGATTAGAAGCAAATGAAATCTGAAATTTGTTTTGAAATAAAACAGAATAAATATTAACTAAAGAATAGGAAATCTGATCATCATTGTCTATTGAATCTGATATAGAAGCAATTATGACAGCAAAAGGATATGACACTAAATATTAATAATTTCTACTACAAAAGAAAAATATGTATGTATTCATTCATTCAAGAGTATCTATATAAATTTATATTGTCTTGTTTTATTTATGTTTATAAGGAACTATGAATATTAAATAATTCACAGTATTTTATTTTTAAATTTTTAAAATTCATTATTTATTTTTCTTACATTATTTTAATTTCATAAATAAATGTAATCTCAATTTTGAATCACTGCAGAGCTTTTTAATTAATGCAAAACATACATACCCTTGTGAAACCAGATCTAAGAAATGAGACAATTGAGCCATCTTCTTTGTCAACAGCACTGAAAAAAAATTAAGAAATATATTGTTGAATATGTTGAACAGTGTATTTCATAAAATACAAAAATGTAAGAAATGAAAGTGATCATAAAAATTTAAGTTTGTGTATCCATCTATCATTAAAACAAGGTAAAATAACTTTCTTATTTAGTACCTCTTTTTTACAACAGCCACAAGACAGCTATATTGACTTCCTTGAATACTGTGAATTGTCCTAAAAAAGAAGAAAAGTATTATCAGATAAATTTATCAGTTTCTACACTCTTAAGAAATTAGCTCGAATGATACTGATTCTCCCCCCCCCCCACTTTTACTGAAAGGTTATTGAACATTATGAACTTCAAGTTTATATATTATATATAGAATTATATCAAATAATTATAAATTGAATTACAGCAGTATAAAAAAAACAGATGCAAGGGTTAAACTTTAAAAAAATTAAGAAGCATAATTAGCAATAATGCCATAAGATTTACTTCAGATTTGAAATGAAATTCAACACAGAAATAGCAATAATGATGATTAAAAAATTATAGTGCAGAATTCCATTTCCACAACACAGAAAATTTCAATAAAGCATATAAAAAAAATCTATATTATTTACACTCATATATTTGTTGTGTAAAATAATCCAATTTTCTTTTTTATATTTGGAACTTGAATTTTAATGCATAAGTCTGCTACATTAGCTTCAATTCAAAGAAAACTAATTTGTATTATTAAACATATTCAAATTCGAGAAATCTATAATACATATATTAAAAACATCTTTAATATGTTATTTGTAATATCAGATCAGCATGAGTGGTCTCTCCCAAAACTTTCTTGCATTCTATCTAATAAAGGTATTGTCCTAGAGAACACTTTGCATGGCATTGGTGTAAGATAGTTATGAAATATTAATTTTATCTGTAGAATGAATTTATTTTTACTGAATCTATCATAAGATAGATCTATCTATCATAAGATAGATTCATCGTGAGATAGAATCTATCGTAAATAATCTCTTGCATCTAATAAATAGTATCAAAATCTCATTTCTGTTTTATACATGTTTTTCCCAAAACTTTGATACAAATATTCAACACAGAACTACACTTATAGTCATGAAACCACATGCCAAATTTTATATATTAAGCGAAGTTTTTAATATTAAGTATTGTGTTTTTGAGTTATTGCATTCACATGCTTCTGAAAGTATAAATAGGCAGGCAGATAATCCTTTGTTGGACAATATTTGTTAAGTGCTGTCTATACTGCTAAATATATGTTCTGAATTTTTCCATTTAGCTGTCATTATTTTACAGGTATAATCATAACTTGGATTCAAATTGTTGAAGAGACTTTCTTAGGATGGATTAGGCACCAAATTTGATAGAAATTTATAATATGATGTAAAAACTGCATACAAAATTATATCTGCCTAGCTCAAAAATGGTTTGAGGCATTTTTTAAACAACATTCATAGTGACAGAGTTAAAAAAAAGAAAGAATAAAATCACATTTACCATGAAGGTTATTTGAATATTGATGAACATTAAACTCATGCCAGTAAATATTTTAATTAACTATTTTCATGCACTTCACTTCACAGGTAAAAAAGATTGTTGAAAAAATAACATTTCAGTTGCAATAGTCTTTTAAAATATATTAACATAATATATTTTGATATTAACATAAGGGCATAAGGAGCATTAGAAATGATGTGAAGGCATTTTACAAGAAACTACATATACACAATTTAAATTCCATAAAATTAAAAGACAATGCATTGATTATTAAATAAGAACCATTAGAAATATGAGTCTCACATATAAAACTCGCATATCTCAGTGAATATAAAAAGAACATTTCAAAATTAGAGAACTAAAAGTAATACTGAAGGTATCAACAAATTTTAAAGGAAACATGTGTATGGGTATTAAAATATGAAACCAAAGATTCACTAATTAGTTT
This sequence comes from Argiope aurantia, assembly GCA_026543865.1. NCBI lineage: Eukaryota > Metazoa > Arthropoda > Arachnida > Araneae > Araneidae > Argiope > Argiope aurantia. Next base: position 151,416 of record JAPMOR010014882.1, on the reverse strand, counting down.
TTATGTTTTATATAAATATATCTATGCCCATTAGAATATTTACAAAAACCCATATAGAATTATTACAAATTTTTAACAATTTTCCTAGTAAAAGAGTAATACTAGATTTTATGAAAGATCATAAAATGAACAAAACTCAACATAGTATTCCATCTTATAACTGTTTTTAATCAATTTTTATTTTTAGTTGAATTTATAAATACCTGCATAACGCTGTATAATCTAAAGTTTTAGATTGTCTTGAATCAATAAATATAAGATGGTGATGGATGTTTTGATAAGATTCTGTAGCATCTTCTGGAGTGTAAACAATGGTACACTCACAAGAAAGTTTTTCTGCAGCCCATTTGAGAGCATCACTTTGAGCATCATCTTTACTAAATACCAGAAGTGCCTATAAATAGAAATAACATGCATGAGTATATTTTTTAAATACTCCATCAAAAGAATCTCATGGAAAAACATTTAACATGAAGAATGAAAATAGAAGATAAATTTGCTCTGTCTGGAACAAAATCCTAAATAATTGTAATATTTGTATTATTAAAAAAAGAAGTGGTATCTTCCATTAGCTCAACTACAGTTAAAATTTATGTCAAATTTCCCAACTAGGAAACTTAATGCTGCAAATTGGGCATTTCTTTGTCAACTTCTTTATGTGAGATTGTAGTACTTATAACAACTTTTTTTACATTCTGACAACATCTATATAAACAAAAAAGGTTCTATTTTTTATCCAATATTCACAGTTAGCAATAACTGCTGTCAAACTTACAGAAAAGTTCTAAAAAAAACCTATTAATCAGAAGCATAGTGATTACCATATTTGCCCCAAGTGGCAGTTAGTGACAATGTCATGGAGACAAAGCATTACCATATTTGTGTCACCTTGTAAAGACTAATTTAATGAAGGGATGTAAAAATAATACAATTCCCCATGCGTTATTTACATTTTACAAAGACAAGAATAATAGGGAAGATGGGGAAAAAATTGTCTAGTGTAACTATGGAAATAATATTTCAAATTTTGGTTTTAAAGAAGTTACTATTTTATTTAGGAATCACTATTACTAAATTCCTAAATATTTCAAAATGGAAGAACATCTATATTTAACAGAAAAATATAATGATACAAAAAGGTTAATTCAATTTTTATTATAATGCTGGTTATCATTTTTTTCTTTAGAAAAATCTTTACTGGTAAATTTTAGAGCTTATATTGGATAATGAAATGGAATAGTTAATAAGCATATAAAATTTCAAGAATAAATCAGTAATAATTATTAGAATATTTTAGAAATTTCACTAAATTCAAATTAATAAATCTCATCAGTAAGGGAAAATGTAAAAGCAGATAATCAGTTTTTGTAATAAAAAATACATTAACTGCAATAAATCATATGAAGGATGGGATATAAATTTCAATTAATTATCTTTTAAGAGGTCACACTGCTACCTTTTAATATTTACACATTCGTTTAGTTTAACTTCTACATTTTCAATTTTGAAATGCCTTAATTGATACGAATGTTTTAATATACTTTCTTATTTCTGTGTTGATATCATTAGCATGTGATTCCTTTTTAAAATATTCTTTCCTTTTGTTAATTCCTAAAAGATGAAAATATAAAATTACATAACAAATAATTACGAATTCTTAGAACCGAATAAACTAAAGACTAAATTCATTGTTTGATTCCGATTTGTAATATTAAAAGAAACTGTAAATGAATTTTTTCTGAAATAGCATTTCAAATAAGTCAAATTATGGCTGTTAGGTTTTCCACTTTTTATAACCAATCATAAGAATGTATAGTATTTTTTTTAAAAATAACGTGTTTTGAAAAATAAAAAAATTTAAATACATGTGAAATATTATCACCGATTTAATAAATTCCTTAAAAAAGTATTTAGTATCTTTCGATAAAACAATAAGATAACGAAATTTATGGTAAAATTTCACATACTCACACTCAATGGTAATTGTAGTTCTATTACTGTATTTGGTCTTTTAGATCATGCACTCTTACGTAATTAAAATGTACGTGTTTGTAAACATTAATAAAAAAAAACAAGACAAATACATACAAAAACAAAACTACAGATAGCCAGTTACAGTTATACTTTAATTTGCATTATAAAGGTTTATAAAAAATGCTATAAAAATGGAAGATAATTCTGAATATCTTTTCAGACTATTACTTAGAATTTATTAAAAAAATTGTGGTTGTAAATTTATTAGAGTTATCAATAAAACAGCATATTTCAGAAGAAAGACTTTAAGAACAAAAAAATTTTAAATCCTATAAAATTAAACTGATAAACTATATACTAATTCTAGTTTAAATAAATACATGAAAGATTCTTTAAAAAATACATTGTAAACTGCGAAAATATTTTGACTAAAATTTAAAAATGAATGCAGCACCCCAAAAATATCGAAGAATGGTTGGAGCATTTGTATTGCAGCTCAATATCATAGTGGTCAAATCTTTATAAAATTGTGATGGCGTTTAAAGCTGTAAATACTAATACATTATAATATAACGAAAAGTGAAATCTATTTGACATAATAGTAGCTGACCATATATTCTCTGACCATCTCTTTAATCAATTGCTTTTTCAAAGTATAATCTCCAATTCAAGGTTGAATTTCAGATCAAAGGCCAAGGTATTCTCGGAATCTTTCTTCTGAGTCCGTTCTTTCAGTCCTCTTATATTGTTCTATTTGGCTATAATTGGAATTAGAAGCAATTCATTCATGTATCACCCTCTATTAGCGCACGATATTGTATGATATCTCCACACTGTTATTCGATTTTCTAAATGCCGCACAATTTCATGAAGATATCGTAAAAACATTGTAAGGCATTTTATGCTTACAGAGCAGTAGCGATCAGGGAATTAGGACAGGATGCATGCTTTGGACATTAGTCATAGAAGGCACCAAGCGGATTAAACATTAATTCGCTTATGTCATTTTTTTTAAAGCCAAATACGATGAAAAAAGAAAAACTAATACAATGAATAGGAGCAATTTGCACTAACTATGCAATTAATGATGCATAAGAAAACTAACTACGCAATTAATGAACGAAAGGCAATGTTATATCCCGGGAATCGCGATTTCTCTTTCTTACGCCATCTCATCTACGTTGGAATAAAAGGTTAAATGTATAGACGTGCTAACACGTAAAACGTGCTAACATGCTAACGTGCTAACACGTAAAATTCCTTTTAAGAGTTAAGGAACTTGAAACAAAACTTACTCATGGTTACAATATGTGAATATAAATGAATAGGGCTAGCAAAAATGTTGACTATTTAAAAGAACTGAGAAAAGTTTAATGATGACTTCCCTATTAGCAGAATATCCTATACGATATTCCCACGATGTCACTCGATGTTTTGAATGCCGACTCAAAGTCGGAAAGCTATCATTAGCATGTTGTTCGGTATTTTGTGCTAATAGGGATATGTTCTGATCAACCAAGTTCGTTAAGTCTTTTCGAAATCAAAGGATATACATTGATTGGGCAAGCTTAAATAGTCAAACAAAGATAATACACAAGTATCCTTACAACGTGAAAGTACAGAGGAAATGACCTTTCATATAGAAAAAACAAATTACGGCTTCTTTCCAAAAACAAAACTCTAGTCCATACTTTAACATCTTGAAAAGAATTTTTGATTAAGCGCATTTCCATATTATGACATTTATACTATTTAACTGATCTAAATTTGGTATTTATTTTAATTCCCTATGTCCTAATCATCACTAAAAAGAACTAGCTTTGAGGCTAATGAAAACAAAAATGATAGAGGAGAAAAGGCAGAGAAGAATTCGTTTGTATTCCTCAAAGTACAAGATATTCTCCAATATAGCTCTATCTTCATGATCGAGTAGCATTCAAAATATCAAGTAATATTTTGTGTCAATAGGGAGTAATGTATAGTTGTAGGACAGAAAATACATGAAGATGACAAAATTCAAGAAAACACATTACATTCCAAGCTCCTTTTAATTATAATGTAAAATTTCAATATTTTCGAATTTCAATAAATTGATTTTAATGAAATTTTGATTTTTACTATTGGATTTAAAAATCACAGTTTAATAGCGAATTTGGAAAAAAAAATATTATGAAACTCGCAATTTGATATTTGTAATAATGAATTATAAGATAAAAACTAAAAATAATAATAAAAGTAAACAAAATAATAAAATGTTTTTTTTTAATGATTTAAAGAGTAGAAAGTTATATTTTAAATGCGGAAAGTTTAGAACCAAATTATTAAAGTGTGAATAAATTGAAAATAACAGTAAAAATTTATTTGCTTAGTGATATTAACATTCTTTTTAGAAGCAACACCAAGGATATTTATAATACTACAAGAAAACAATGCAAGATAGAATATTATAAGAAATAAGAATTATAATTAATAAAAATTAAGCATATAAAAAAGAAATGTGTCGGATTTCCAAATTATTTAGTATTTCTATCAATACCCTACAATTCTGAGATTTTGGTTTGGCCTCCATATATTAACCCCCCCCCCCTTCTAAAACACCAATAAAAGTCCGTCTCTCTCTCTCTTTTTAAAAATTTTTATGTACAATTTACAAAATTTTCCAGCATTTTTTTTGTGTAAGACATTACGATAATAAATATCTCTTGATTAAACACAGTTTATAAACAAAAAATACTTAAAAGATTGTTTTCACAACAATAAGAATTATTTTTGTATTCCAAAGAAATCGAATCAAATAATCAATTATTCACTTAATAGCCCTTTGAATGTTTAAACTGCTTAAGGGGACTATGATTTTAACTAAAGATAATTTAATTTTCGAAATGCGTCTCAGGTATACAAAAATAATTCATCGTTCATTACAGCAATTCAATAACACATAGTTTATAGATTTGGATTAAATAGTAATTTTATATTCACTCATAGAAATCGGTTTGGAAAGACAGTCCAGAAAATTTATCATTAAAGGTATAAAAATTTAATAATGCTCAAATGAGAAAATTGCGAAATTAAAGTGAAGTACTGATTGCTCAAAATATTTTACATTAAATATTTTTAAATTACAAAATAATATTTTGTATTGAAGAGAGAAGAAAACAACAAAATATATTTATTTAACATTTGAAAACATTACTTAAATTTCTAACTTATGTTTCCTTTGATAATTATGAAAATTCGTTACAAAATCTTTTTCTGTCATGAAATGTTCCTCATTTAATAAATATTTCATTTCATACTAAATTTTACAAATATTTTAGGTCAAATTAAAAGAAAAATGTAAGATGGCCTTACAAAGCAGCACACTGAATAAGAGTAGAAGCGATTTTCAAGATAGAAAATTGTATATTCATTTCGAAGCAATAATCACATCTCGAAAACTTTTGATGCTTTCAGACAAAGATTCATATGAAAATTTAATAAATACATGAGCATTCTTCCTTCATAAATTATTCATAATGCAATGTGAAATATGCATCTTTGCTCATTTTTTTACTATTTAAAACTCTTAATTTACATTTTACAAATTTATAAACTATTTTAAATATAGAAAAGATTTTCATCCAAATTTTTAAAATAATTGTGCACGAATTACAAAATTATTATTCTAAAAACGATTAAAGTTAAATATTGTTTAAAAATGATTAAAGCGTATGTTCCGTGTCGTACTGTTACGAAATTTCTGCCGGGGTTCGTTTGGATAGTGGGAGTGATATGGTGTGTGGAACGCTCAATCAGCAGTAGAAAATAAAACAACGACGTTTATTTACACGAAGACACACAAAACGATAACTATATACAGCATAGAGACGACTATCTTCAGCCGAGACGTGTACCATACAACAGCATACAACCAGAATCTACTGCAGACAGTAGCGCACAGCTCAGTTCAGCACGAGCTTGACTCCGTCGCTGCTCACCGTCGTTTCCGCCTACTCCGCTCTGTCGCTTACAACTCCTCCTGTCCGTCTTCGGACTTTACTCGCCTACTCTGGCAGCCGTGGGCCCTTTTATAAGTCTCAGGAGGCGGGGCTAGAATCCTCTCAACCAATCAGGAACGTTCGAGGCGTATCTCGGTTCCTACTGGACGGATCGGGAAAATTCTCGAAGTTTCGGGTATTATCTATTTTGGCGCCAAATTCGTCTCCAAATCGCCAAATGGTCGCAGAGTTTGCCGCCAAACTCTGGGACCTTCGATGCGCCACCTGGACGCCGTCTAGTACCGATGACTTTAAAACAGTCTTTCCGACGATGGAACCAACTATGCTGGGAAGCCGAATTGCAGGTTTGTAACAGTACTTTGTACTTAACGAACCAGAAGTATATTAAAACTCGATGTTTTGTGTAGTCATTAAATGGATGAAAATTCTCTTCTTCCACATTAACACAAACATTTTTATAGTTCAACTATATACTCTCTTTGTTTAACTTCCCAAATTTTCACTCAGAAATATATATTTATGGCGTAAATCATGCTTATTAATATCATCAAAGTAAGAAACTCTACTCAAAAGCCATTCTCAAAATACCATAACATTATTCCATTTTTTATTACAGTTGCCATTCGGAACTTACAAAATATTTAAAACAAAGATAATAATCAAGTAGAGCATCAACGTGACAGCGTATTCTTCCTTGAGTAAATTATTTAAAATGCAGTTTGATGTATGCATTCATTTTTTTTGCATTGTTTAAAATTTCTTTATGAGCGATATTTAAAAATATTTGTTTACAGGAAATAAGTGGAACAATTTATTAACACACTTCTGATTGATAAAACGTAAAAATTTGATTTTGAGCTTCTAGAAAGAATGAAACCTATATCTTTATATATAAGTAAATGTTCGCTTTATAGATGTATTCTAGAAGATTTCATGATAACTAACCGAATGATTATTTTTTAATGAATTAAAAACTATTTTTCGTTTCGAGAGAGAAAGGAAGCTAATTCTTTTCCCACGCCAATGAAGGAAGACATTAAACTGCTTGGAAAAGTAATTGAGCATGAGCAGTGTTAAATTATTGAGAGTGTGCTTTCGCCCCCGTCCCCCCCCCTCACGCCAATAAAACAAGGCTTAAAAAGTGTTTCACCTATTGTTTCAAAGGAAAATATATTTATTTTTAGTGCTTTATGCATTGAAAATTAAAAATTGTTAATTAATCTAACCTTTAAATGTATTCTGAAGTACACCCAAATTAAAAATAAATAAAACTTTCTAATTTTTCTGGCTTATTAAGGCATGGGAATTAAGATCTATTTCCAAGTATGCGCAGTGTGTTACATTCTAACGAGAACATTGAATTTTGTGAAGTTTTTTAATGTTCTGCACTAATTGTGGCCATTTTTTTAGCCCGTATCCCTTTCTGTTAAAAATTATTTTTAATTTAGGAAAATATTAATTGTATTCCTTTATCAATTGCTCTTATTTCACTGATCTGCTGATTTAAATATCGTGAAATTTATTTAAATAATTTTGAATTTTAATTATATTCTTATTTTAATAAAAAATTTAAAGACTATGCGTATTTAAAAATTTACACATTCTCAATATATATACCGGTAAAACCAAGTATATCATCTAGCATTTTGTAAAAAATTGCATTAAACAACAACTGTATATTACTCTGAAATTTAAAAACCTAATTTATGGCATTACATATTTTATTATTTATTTTTCTTTATATTTAAATTCCCCTGTTAGATCTAAACAAATATCATTAAAATATTAAATAACATCCATATACAGTTCTGAAATTTAAAATGTTAATTTTAGAAATTGCACATTTTGTTACTTATTTTGCTTTACATTTAAATTTTACAATTTCTTAACTTTACTATTAAAAGATAAGACTTTCGTTCTTTCTAGTTAAAAATGAAATTGAGTAGTTAATAATAATATACTTTTCGCAGTCTTTCTTTTAGTTTTTGATGAAATAATATAACAAACAGTAATAAGCTAGTTTTAGAAAATGAAAAAAGTGCAAACTCATCCTCTCCCTCTCGTTGAATTTTTGACATAAAATGAAATTGAACCTTTTTTTTCCTATAAAAAATTTCAAAGTTATTTTGTTAGTGATTAAATATTTATAACTGAATGTGTTTTTTCTTTTTTCCTCAACAGCGTAGTAAGATAGACTTTCAAGAATTATTAGTTTTATATTTTTACAAACTATTCATAAAATGTTTCCTTTTCCAAAAAAAAAATATTTGTGGAATTTATAATTTACTATAATCTTTTCAAATATTAAAAACACCCTCTCATTTAATCCCCAGTAAAATCAAATCAATGGCAAAATTGAAAGCAAAAATATAATGCGCGTCTGTACCTTTAACAATGATTTTCTTAAATGTTTTCGAAGTCATTATCATTTTTCATCTCATGAACATTTCTTGGAATTCTTATTTGGATAATTTCATCATTATTTCTTAATGCTGAACATTAAATAAACGAATCATTTAAATATATTATAAAATTAAAAGGGAGGCAATTTTCCTAATAAGGTAAAGAATGAAATTGAGTAATTTAATGAAATGAAAAAAAAAGTAAAGTGGCTGTTAGAATAGCATTTTATTGTATTGGATCGTTCTTTAACATGATTTATAAACTGGTATCTGTAAGTTATGACATGCGGGATGCAAAATTCGCCGAAAAATCTTAGAACCTTCCAGTTTAAGAGATAGAGCTAATAAACTGAGCCCGCTTGATAATAAAGGATTTTAAAATTTTTAATTAAAAATCAATCAAAATTCTGAGGTTTTTTCTTAATATTTTCGGATTACATTATTTAAAACTAATGGAAGAGATTCCACCAAAATTTGCTCCTGTAGTTCCTCATGCAGATTATCTTCCTCCTAGATATATTATTTTTAAAAAATTATTTCATTACATACTTTTTTATTACTTTTAAAAACTAATTTTCTAAAATTCTAAGGATATCTAATTTTTATATTATTCAATTTTCAGATTTTTTCTTTCTTCTTTTATTTAAACGTATGCACCAAAATAACCACTCTTCATATTTATATGACACACAAAAATACACTGCTTTAGCAGGGTATTTTTATGCGTTCCTCACACAGATCTACAATTTTTGCCCAGTCGTGATGTATTCTTCAACTATGAGGAAAATCATTATCAATTTCTAAACGTCCAAAAAATTAATTAAAATTTAAATCAGTTAAAAAAACAGCATGAGTTTGACGTTTTCCCGCGATATTTTCCAAAAATATCACGGGAAAAAGTATTTTACACCATCTGAAAATTCATGAAATTTGTTTTTCACTGACATCAGTTGCATTTCCTTGCTTTTATTCTTTACTTTATTAAATTTTAATTTATAACTATTTGTTATAACATTTTATTATTATTATTATTATGAGAAATTCAAACCAATTGCTTTATTTCTGCAAATTATTATTCAAGTTCCTTTGCTAATATTGGTATTATAATACAAAAAATATTTTTAAAGTGAATATTTAACTCCAAAGGACTTTCATTTTTGTTATTATTTCGTAATATAGTCACTTTTAATATGTAGACGCAGTAACTTAATTTTTAAAAACATTTTCTAAAATTTTTAATTTTTTTTAGTGCTTATATATCAAATATCTTAATTTTGTTTCATATTATAGTATTTTTAAGTTTTAATAGACATTGGAAATTCATAATTTTACGCATCGCATTTGGAATATCATAAATCTTTTCATGATTGTTTTTTAATAGAATTCTCTGAATAAAATTTTATGCTATTTGATATATTTTTACTATATTCTGCTATTCTTTCTCCATACTGCTTCATAATCTGGTAATAACGGTAATCCATAAAAATGGTACTTCTTAAAAACTTTGCAAAACTCTCATCTCATCCATATTTGATATTTGAATTTTAGTCACATTATGATATCATCTTATTTTCTTTCATAAATTATTTAATACACATTTTTCCTTTATTTTTAAAAATTAGTTTCTTAAAATTTGGGATTTTTTTTAACTTTGAAGTAATTATTGTCACCAGTTGTAATAAAATCACATTTTATAGTTTAGAAATCTTATGTCTAAGTTCTGAAATCGATTCTTTTTATATAGTTTGGCGTATACCATTTTTCTATCCACTTTACGTTTTATTTTTCGACAGTAATCGACTAATTTACATTGAGTCTATAAGCAAAATATTTTTATAATTATGAGATATGCAGTTCACATACTGTTGTATTGGACACGTTTCAAGTCAGCAAACAAGCCATTAAATATTAAACATTTTCTCAGCCTCTGCTACAAAATTTTTAAAGCAACTGATGAACTGCAAATGTGCATGTACATCAACACAAAAATTGACATAAAAGCCTTCAATTATATATATATGCAGTTTGCAATTTGTATAAAAGATTGCCTTGCAGCAGGAAAAAGATGCTCCTCATGCTCCGAAAGTATATGGTTATAAACAGTCAGGAAGTTGCATTTATAAAACATGAAAACCTTTCATAAGTAATTACTCAGAAACAAATATAATTAATACTGCTGAAAAGATGAAACATTTGATTTATGTCAAAACTATAAAAAAAGCTTTCAGAAGAGGCATTTGATATTCATTTGAATCAATAACACAACTAAAAAGATGCTGAACTTGAACTGAATTAAGCTCATATTAAAATGTTTTAGAACAGACATTTAATATTCAAAGCACTTAATTTTCTGATAAAACAGAAATACAATAAGGAAAAATCTATAATTAGATAGTAAAAAAAATAACCAGTTAATAATTCTGCGAAGATACATAAAATGCCAAGTACAGAAGCGAATATTTTTGCAAAAAGGTTGTCAGTTGAGGAAAGTTTTCAAATTAGTATTTTTTTTAATTGTCGTTAATATTTCGAAAAATAAAAACGAAACAAATTAAATCTAGAAAGATAAACCTTTATAAATAGTAATGAAAACAAAAACAAGAGCATAGCATTAAATGCGTCAACAGGGAAGCAAAGCAATTAATTTGAAATAATTATCACTCGTTGCTGAAAACTCCGCTCCGCTGAGTTATTAGATTACAATTAGAGAGTTTTACATTCATTATACAACTGAGTAAATAAAATAAACTTACTCGAATTGTAGGGATCTGAAGATACATTGATCCGAATTTCATAATTGCCTCCTCTTTCTATAAAAGAAAGAAAGAAAAA
>JAPMOR010014882.1:113647-132315 GCA_026543865.1 Argiope aurantia | reverse complement strand
TTTAGTGGCAATTAATTAAACATGAAATGTTTTTTCATTAATATAAAAGATGAAAATATCATCCAGAGCACAACTGAGGATATCAATTAATAACGAATAAATGTTGCACAATTATAATAAAACGTTAATATCATGATAGCCACCAGCTTTATAAAATTATTTTTACAATGCAGTACAGAAAATCGTTTTAAATATATATTTTAGTGTTGTGTAGAGTTTTCAAATTATATTATTGCAAATAAAATTTGTTTGACAGCTTAAAATATATAGAATCAATTAATAAAAATTATTATTAACGTCAAACATATGAAAAGTATTAAAAAATGAAAGTAATTGAATAATTTAATCTAGTTCTTTTCTGAAAACAAGTAGATGAAATGAAGAAAAAACAAAATTATAACTAAAAAAAATAATGGAAATGCTTCAGATTTTTGCAAAGTATTTTTTAAATAATTCATTTTATGTGCCTGAAAAATTAGATGCATTATCAATAAATAAAATCTAACACCATGTAAGAATCAATAAAATTAGCATCACAGTCACAGTTACTTTATTTATTTGGTGCCACATCAGAATCTTTTCATGGGGAAACACACACATCATAGTGAAAAATGAATGTCAAACAAAATATTGAGGTTAACTTAATAAAATTCATTTATCAAATATGGAGTTATGTTTGGAATATTCATAAGTTGAAGTTCTTTTGAACAATGGAATTCTAGAAATGATTTCAAGGACACCAGAACATATGAGAATATTCCACTTGCCCACTGAAGGTTGTAAATATAGTGATGGATAGTGCAAATCAGTCACTCAGAAGATGAATTACTGCTGACTGTGATCGTGACTGCCTTCAGGTATTGTATTGTCTTTGGTGAATTATTATTGCATGCGTATTACTATATCGCAATAATCTTTTCTGAATTATTGTGTTCCTGAACATTAAAATCTACTATGTTCCGGGCTTTCTGATACAGAAGAATTTGCATAAGAATTCGATATATTGTTATCATTATTCGTAAAGTGTTTAGCTTGCAATAATCTTCAAATAACATCAAATCCCTCTTCCAGATAAATATCTTGTTGTTCCAATGTGTAAGATTCTCGAAACTCTTGTCATGTTATATACATTAGTAGTCTACAGCTGAATCAAAATATATGATTCTGAATGAATTTATTCCCTTGTTGGACTACAAATCTTAAAAAAGTTGTTACAAAGTGTTGTACAATTTACAGTTAATGATATCAATTTTAGAAGTATATGTAAGAAGTATAAATAAGTATATTGTGCAACTAACATTTATCCATCGATTTTGCTGTTATTTTGTAAATGCAAAATTCATTAATTTTGAATGATAATTTTTAATTATGCGTATAACATTATATAGCTGTGCGAAAGGTTATCTACCAAGCAGTAATAAAATCAAAACTAGTCATTAGTGAAAATTAGGAATCAGCCATAAAATATTAAATATAGTAAAAATTTGTCCTATTAGAATATTTAAAATTATAATTAATAAATTAAAAAATATTTATAAATTACAGCATATAATACCAAATATACAGTCTGTAGGCTGAACTATTTATTATACAACCTATAATAAATTATAATCTTTAAAATTATGTCATATGTCCACGAGTTTTCCAGTATTTTTCAAGTGAATCATATATTTCTAAAAGTTTTTTACACTATTATCCCAGACATAAAAAATGAAATTCATGCATTCACATTTATTGACACTTGACTTTTAATAAAGGAACTTCTTCAACTTATCATTAAACTCATGTTATAGTTAACACATTTTTTTTTATTTCAAAAAAAATTTTCCAAGATAAAAAAAAATTCAGAACAGCACGATTTTTGCGATTTTGAATATTTAGTTTATTAGTTTTTCCAGTCAGGTCCATAAAAAATTGAGAATTTAAAAAATGTCTCAGATTTTTTCCAATTATGTTATATAAGAACAAGTATTTTGGTTAGGAAGTATGGAAATCTTTCTCAAATTCAAAATAATCATATAACTGTTTCAGATTGAAAAGATTTTGTGAATTAAAAAGGAATTTTAAATTTTTGTTTGAAGGAGTGTAACCTGTCATGTTTTTCATAGCTTTGAGAGTAGATAGCTATTCTGGTGATATTTTGTCACTAAAGAAAGCAAATCATTAATTTTTTTTTCTAGAATAAATAAAAAGCATCTAGAGGTAAAAGTTTGGGACGAATTGTGTCTGAAAATTGTAAGACTAAAAAGCACACCTTTAAAGACTAAAAACGTAAGCTGTAAAAACCAAACACTATTTTTATCCTTCTTTGCATTATTTTTTTCTTTTTCGTGAAATAAATCAGTGCTATAATTCATGTTCTAGATTAAAGGGAAAAATGTTAAAAAAAATCCTAGTATAAATATATAATATAAAATAATCGAAAAATAACACGATGGAAATATCCATCATCATGAAAATTTGCATGTTGAGCTGAGTACAAAATCTTCAATGCCACTTTCTTCGAAATTTCTCTACTCATTATCGTTTTTATTAGCAAAAAAAAAAAATCTTAGATTAGTTATAAAAAATATTCCAGAAATCGCACGTTTCTTTCAACCACAACAAACAGCGGAATGACAAGTTCAAACCCGCTTTAATGACTGTGAAATTTGATTTTTTTTTTACAATTACGTTCCTTATTACACAAAAGTGGTGAAAAAAGTTGCCAGCAACAATCAATTTGCAACACATCTGTTTTGAATACAATTTTTTGTTCACTAAATGATATGATAGAAATTTCCATCATCATGCAAAGAGTTACTAAACTTACTCTTAAGATTGCACTATGCGTGCAAGAAAAAACTAAATACAAGCTTCCCCTTGCTTATGTCATAAAAAATCAAAACAACTTAATTAACAAAACTTAAAAGAAATTCCTGAGCTAAGAAAAAAAAATGGTTAATTCCATTTCATTTGATAACATATGCATATAGATGTTCCGAAAGCAATTTGATAACCCATGGTATTTTCGCAACAGCCTGCTTAGCAGATTGTCGCCTTACCTCACGAATTATGTTTCGAATTCCAAATGTGCTGTCTTGATCCTAAAATTAAACACAGCCTTTCCTTCTCATCCTCTAGCCTAGTGGAAACTGGGAGCAGCTTAATACCTAGGCTCGAGGCGAATCCTGATGAGGTCGGTAATCCTCCGGGTACACTTATAAAGTGCAAGCTTAAACCCTGGGCTCTCATTTTCTAAACGGGAAGTTGGTCACTGAATCGATTTTCGTTTGGAAAGCCCCGGAATCGTTTAGAGCAGCGTTATCACCCTATCTTGCACTTCCAAAAGCAATTTTTCTGGATACTCTGGACGAGGATTGCTTAATTGACTCGCCAAGTTTTCTCCCGTTGAAGTTTAGTAAATGGTTCCTCGTGGTTTATCGCTAATCGATGCAGCTGCGCATTTCTGAAAAGCCACAGAGTAGGCGGCAGGCTCTAAGTTAATGAACTTTCGACTCTCATTGATGGCTATTTACATAGCAAAGTAAGTAGGAGAGAGGCGATCCTCGAGAGGGTATTGGTTGAGGATGGCGCATTACAATAAATGATTCATTGCAGCTAATTGTAAAGTAAACTTCGCTTAGGTAAAGAATAAATTTCAAGATAGTTTCGGTCACAGTTATTTCTAAAAGCTTATGATAATGATTATAAATATTTCCAACAATTTCTTACTACAAAACATGTTTACAGTATTTTGTTAGCAACAGTTTTAGTTATATTATATGTATTCGTATTTTGTCATTTGTATGTTTCTTTACAACTGATTGCTGTATAAATTTTTTAAAAATAAACACTTATATCTATACCAAACTGGAAAGGGGTCACATGAGCTTTAGAAACGGATATGTGGTGTTAAGCGTTAAATACAAGTATTAACAGCATTCGTTAAGCTACTTTACAAGAATATTTGTTTACACTTTGTATATACGAAATATAAAAAGACAAAACATTGTAATTGTTAGAAAAATTCGATTTCGATATTTTGATGAATATTTAAATTTTAGATTCCATTTCCAACATTCGAACTCCTTCTTCTTTTGTAGAATTATATATTCAAGATTATTATATTGATTAATTAATTATATAATTCAAAATTTCAATCTAATTTTGAGTGGAATTCATCAATAGAATGTCTGTGTCCATCTGCATGTGTGTGAACACAATAAGTCAAAAATGTATGGAGTAAAGAGTTTAAAAATTACACATATAGCGACATCATCAAAATCGTAGAAATTCATCACATTTTGGAATGAATTCTTTCAGTTCAATTCCATTCGAGGGTATGTGAAAGCAATCATTCTGAAATGCAACAAGCCGATAAATTTTGTAAATTGCTTTTGAGATTGAAATTAAAGACTAGTATCAACCTTTATAGCCAATCACTCATGCTGAATAGGTTCATATTTAATTTATTTCTCTATTATGCTAATTTAACCTTTCAATGCAAGATTTTTTAAATACCAGAAATATGTTTCATAATAAAATAAAATCTTGCGTTGAAAGGTTAAATTACAGACACAGAAAAATATGTTGTTATCTCAAATAATAACATAAAAATGCACAAAAAATCAAAATATAATTTTGAAAAATTTTTTAGTCAAACTCTTTTTATTCTAAATTTTATTTTAAAAAATTCTTCTTTCTAAATTTCCATCATAAAAATTTAAAAAAAACTTCGATTCCAAAAAATGTTTAGTTTTTTTTATTAAAGCGAAAGAAAAAAATTAGCGATCTAATAAGATACAGGATGCAATAAAATATTAAGTGAAAATGTGCCAGTGAAGGAAGAACAAGTATTGCTTGTTTCAAACCGAAATTTGAAGGGGTATTGTAATATTTAAAGCAAAGAATATTTTTCACGGCACTTTTATAAAACACTAGCTTCAAAAATTACAAAACGAAGTTGTGATAATTAGGTATAGATACCTAATTATCACTTGATAGTGATAGCAGTAGGAAACCTAACATCACTTGATAGTTTTAAAGTTCACCGTAGTAAACTATAGCGTATATATTCTGTGATGCAACACAGGAAAAAATTCAATGCACAGCACAATAGATAAATCAAAAAACAATTCTAAATTTTGTAAAAAATGTAGGGCTAGAATTTTTCTTGCAACTGTTCGAAAAAATAAAAATACTTCAGAGTGTGAATTTTAGGGTTGTTTCTCAATTTTATAACGGTGATCAATAAAGCTACATGTGAAGATGATTTTTCAAGTATTCCGAAACTAACAATCCTTATACATAAAACATAGTAACACGAATTATAATATTATACATAAAAATTATAAAAATCACCCTATTATTTCGTCACATAAAATTAATAAAACATAAAACACTTTTTCTTATTCATAGCTCATTTATTAGGTAAAAAATTTAGCTTTATCATATATTAACTAATGGTTATAACGTATGAATTTTACATAATCAATCTAACTCCATGCTTGGAAGCCATTCAACAAAGTTATACGAAATAATTTACATCAGAGTTGGGCAAACTAGAATTCGCGACCACAGGCGGTCCAATTAGACCATTCGCTCCAAAGCAGATCTTAATAGCATAAAAATTAAAACCTCATAGAAAGACAATCACAACCTTAATGCATTAATGTAAATCTGGTCTAATGTAAATCTAATGTTAACATTAATGTAAATCTAATCTAATCTGGTGAGGAATTTTGTGGTTACAAGTGCCATTTTGTGCCAAATGTTTGTTTCAATCGATTAAGAAAAAACGTATCTAAAACACAAACTCGATTTTTGGATACTATTAAAGAATGCCAGGGATTAATCGCCAAATAACTCGCCAAGGATAACACGATAAATTCAGTAAAAATGCCAAATTCACGCTAAATGTTAATATTTCGTAACTACTATACACCAATGCCATGTAAGGCGTTCTCGAGCATCATAAGTTTATTGGAGAGTATGTGAGAAGGTTTCGAGAAGACCGCTCCCACTAGTTCATCACCTATCATATAATGCTTTAAATCAGTGATACTAGGAATCACCAATACGCAAATGAAATTATTCATCTCTATAAAGTAATAAAAAAATCCTCATTTTGTGAATAATATCAACATTGAAATCAGTTGCATATTTACTGTAAAAAAATCATTTACTTTTCAATAAATAATTCTTGAAAAAGGCGATGCTCAAATTATTTTTCCTGTTCATTCACCAATTTCCTAAAAGTTACTAAGTTTTAAGTTTCTAAGAGATCTTCCTATAAATTATTTTTTAAACTTTCTCCATATGAAAGTTCTTCCTCTTACCCTTTTATTAAAATTTTTAATTTTTGTTGAATATGACAAAAAAAACTTTATATAATTTGTTGTTAAAAACTTTAAAAGAAAACATATTGGCTGTAATTTAGTGGAGGCTGAAGGGTTCAACCAATATTTTATTTATTGTAAGTCTACACAAATTATGATAAAACAGCTTTTAAAGAATAATATATATAAAAAATCATTTTAGATAAAATATCTCGATAGAAAAGCATACAAAATATAAAAACTTTAACTGGTTTAACCATGAGTCTGGAATGACAAAAACATTTATGAGTAAAAAACGATAAAATATAAAAATAATGGCAATAATCTTATTATATTTTCAATTATGTAAACAAAATTGCATAACTTATTAATGATATCAAATTGAGTCAAAATTAATAGCATTAATGAGTGATTAAATTAATTTACATAGAATTAAATATATCGAAGAAAAGTACAAATATTTAATATTATTTACAGCTTTCAACATAACGAAAATTGATAGTATAACTTTTATCGCATGATTTCATTGCTTTTTCTCAATAAACGTAATGAAATATAATCAAATAAAGAATTCTCATCTATAAAGAATTGGTACATTAAAAAATAAATATCCTAAATGTAATTAATGCAAAAGTAACCTTATTTCTAATAATGCTCGAGGTTCAGTCAAAACGATTTTTACTTTTATATTCAATATCAAAATGCGAAAAAAATGAGATTTTTCGTTAATGAACCGCATAAAAAATAAATAAAGAAAGAAAACAGCACTGAAGAAATAAGATATTTTTTTAATTATTATTCATGAAGATAAGGATACGACAAAAAATTAAAATACCAAAAGACACATATGCTCAAATGGACATGATTATCAATCGAATATTTTTATTTAAGTCGTTTAAACTCATTCGCCGGTAAATTTCCGAAATTATCTGATTTAATTAATTTCGACGTACCTTTCTGCATAACTGGAACGGAGAGAGGAAATGGCTTAAAGTTCAGTTAGAATATGGCTTTTTAATTAATCGTCTGCTCTCTTTTTTAATTATTGGGTGTCGCGCAAGGGAAATGAAAAATTATTTTCTTGTTAACTGTAAAGAACAACATTGACATTGGAGTGTGTAGACATCGTTGCTGCTAAATTAATCTTTTCTTACAGTGAAAGAATTTTAGAAGTCAATGAACTTTTAATGTAAATGGAATTTTCTAAAAGAGTTATGTTTGGAAATTGGGAGTTACTATGAAAGGGGGAAAAAATCAGAAATTAAACAAACTTGAGGTTAAAATGAAAGCACGGGGGAAAAACCCCGTTTGGCTGTGTAAAAATAATTAAGAGATAAACTTATTATATCTAGCCATGCTCCAAATATTTTAATACTGAAATACTTCACAGTAATACAAGTTTTAAATTCACAGAGATTAAAAAATGCTGTTTGAAGATAACGAGATAATGTTTCCAATGTTGCTAGCTCAAAATTAATTATAAAGGATATTTTTTAAAGAATATTTATTTGGACAAAAAAGAATTTTTAAAGAAATAATAAGATTTGTTTCCAGAATTTTCTGTTTAAATGAATTTGATGATAAAAATTGTTATAAACGATTGATATTATATATATAAATTATAAATTATGTTGAAAAAATTTATTTCGTACTTTTCAAAAATTTGACGATGTAATAAAAGAATTTCAACTCTTACAAAATATTCTTTAATACAATCCAAATTATTCCGAAAAGAGAAAACTTTCAAAATGTTTTTAAAGGCTGCTTTGCCAAATAAACTTAATTCAATAGTGTTATAATATATTAATTGAATTGAACACTGCACAGCACCACTGCTAATATTTTCTCCAAATATCATAACGTGCCTTTGAGTTTTTTTAAACACTTTACAGTTCGCAGTGAATTATCTTTTATTTAATTAATCGACTCAAAACGGTGACCACAATGATGTAATTTCAACCGTGGAGAAAGAAAAAGTCATACGGGCTATATCAAGTGAATTTGGAATTTGTCGAAAGGTATTTGATGACTTTTTTTGTTAAAAATTCCCGAATAATAATGGCATTGTAAAATATATATATATATTGTTTTGCAAAGCATATGAATAATTCCTCCACAATTTTAGAAATTTTCGATGTTTTCCGATTGGGAATTTATTCAATAATATTTTTAACAGGGAAATGACGTGTCACTGAGCTCCAATTGCCTGATTTGACCGAAATGTTAATGATAAGAAGATTTGGATGGTCTTCTACTGTGTGATTGATTAATTTATGATAATTTTATACCTTCTTTACATATTTAATTCCAATCAAATTCTTTTGTCTTTGATATGTAGTTTTAGTTATTATCTTTAAAGGCTTTTCGAACCATTTCAAATATTTTTGATGCAAGAATCGTTTAGCTATAACAAATTCAAATGCATATTCTTTAAAGAATTGCATTCGCCATTTTGGAAAATTGACCAAGTTAAAACTCAAATCATATTAAAAACAAATTTATT
Organism: Argiope aurantia; assembly: GCA_026543865.1. Lineage (NCBI taxonomy): Eukaryota > Metazoa > Arthropoda > Arachnida > Araneae > Araneidae > Argiope > Argiope aurantia. The sequence goes on along the minus strand of JAPMOR010014882.1, from coordinate 123,492 downwards.
TTCAGATGATAAAATGAAATAAATTTGGCTGTTGCCAGATTACGGAAGTCATAAAAAGTTTGATGTTTTTTGTAGAAATATTTTAAATGAAGCATTATGCATATTTTTTTGATCACAGTAATATAAAAAGGAAATAGAATTTATCAAACATTTATAAAGATATCACAGCTTTCGTTAAATTATATCCGCCAAAAAACTGTAAATAAATATTTAAGAATACAAAAACTACGCTGGCGTTAATATTTTTTAGTTTCTTAACCATAGAGCTGATATAAATGGAGGAAGCTAGTCGCTTGTTTCTAGTCTAAACAAGTGTACGCAACATGAGCCAAGTCACGTGTGAGAAATCTGGCCTTTTTTGGCGCCATATCGCAAATCTTGGCATACTCAAAAACTACAGTGCAACATTTTGTTTCCCGGCATTGGGTCCGGTCGGTTTTCATTTTCAGTTAACGTTACCTAAATAATTTATATATATATATAATATATATATTCTTTGAAAACTAAGCAAACTGGTTTCGAAAATAATGCTTTCTTTTTTACATCAGTAGCCAAGTTTATTGATTTAAATTATGTTTACTTTTTTTGTGCATTAATTAAAAGTGAGTATTTTTCTTCTTTAAGTAAACATTTTATTTCTTTTCTTTACCCCGAAACATCTTTTAATTTTACATTACGTGTTCAAATACTTTTATCATTATCTCATGCAGATAAAAAAAAACTTTTTATAATAAAAGCAAATTATAAAAGGGACCCAGGTCTTTTTTTCCCTTGAATATTCTGAATAATATTTATTTTTGCATAAAAAATGATAAAGATATTAATTAAAACTGTTAAATTATTTTGAAATAATTTAGAAAGAGAGAGAGAGAGAAAACCGTTAAGAAAAAAAAACCGCTCAGAATCGAACCAAGGTTTCCTGAATGCTACGCCAGTGCCCTAACCACTAAACTACTCGAGCGCTCATCCGAGTAACACATTATTAGTATATAAGCTAATTTGAAAGTTTTAAGGTTGACTATTGAGTCTTAATATTTTCATTAATAAACATCCTAAATGTATACTATCATTATACAAAATCTCATTCCAAACTCAATTTTAAACCTCGTGCCTTCTCCTTGTTAATTATCAGTTTTAAATATTTCGCTTCTGGTTTATAGTGTTGGCGGTAACTTTGCTTCTAACTACCGCAGAAACAAAATTAAATCACTTTTGGAATCTTAAATGTGTTAATTTAATACAAAATAATATGGAAATTCGAAATTTTTACGAAAACGGTGATTTTAGGGTATGTGCATATCGCAATCTATATCTATACTTATAATAAAGCTCAATGTGTGTGTGTGTGTTGGCGCTCTACAGACCAGACCATTCAACCTACAGCTACCAAATTTGGCACGTGTATACCTTGGAGGCCGGGAATGTGCACCTGGGGGTTATTTTTTCGACTTTTTAACTAGAATTTTATTTATTTAAAAATTAAGCGAAATTTTGACTTGTTTCTGCTATAACTGCCGAAAATATTACCGCACAAAAAAGATTTTTACATGAAGTTAAAGATAAAAAAATTATCTTTTAAATGATACTACTGTTTTAATCTTAAAATTAAATTTCTATTTTTAATGAATTTTTAAATAAATATTTTAACTATTTTTTTCAATAATTTTTTTCGTCAAAAATAAAAATGAGGATTAAGCACGTTTCGCATTCATGAGAAAAAAATAGCTTTTTTCAAAGTGTTGCCATCACATTGATTAAAGCTCTAACTGAAAATAAATTAAATCTTTTTGGAAACGAAATCTGCAAAAATATAATTTTCGGCAAGTGTCTGTAGGAAATGAAACAAGTATGAAATATTATTTTTTCTAAAAAATAAATTCAAGAAAAATTATTTTATGATCTTTTATACAGGGTGTTTATTCAGTCCCGGATCCATTTTGATATTTAATGACTCATAAAATAATGAAGATGTAAACAAACTTACGGCATTTATTGATGGAATAACTCATATATTTTCCTTTTCAGGTTTGAATATTTTTACTTATGTAAATATCGTCTGTGCGTGTTTTTAATTTCAGATAATTTCATTTTCCAGTCTAAATATCGTCTGCTTATTAATTGCATTTTTCTCTCTTTTGTTTTTGGCAACTATTGAAATGTTATGTTTACTTTTGATGTGTTTGTTCTATGTAGTACTTTTGTATGTGATGTTTTATTCGATCGGATATTAAGGAGAATGCATACACCACAAGAGAAAGCACAGATTTTATGGTGGTCATAGAGTTAATTTCCAATCAACTAAATCACTGACTTTTAAGAGTTAATTTCAAATCACTTAAACTGATTTATGAAGATTTGAATATCACTATTCAATAAAAAAAGGATAATTTTAGATTTTTCATCGATCGTTTCAAAGAAAATACGAAAATAAGCTCGCTGGTTTCTCAAGATTAATTGGCCTAAGATTATGAAAATGGTGAGTTTTTCTAAATTTTTAACATTTAAAACTTCATAAATAAGTCTTAGTTGATCGTGGAAAATAAAAACATTCATTCATTTATTTACAATTTGGTGTGTCCAGAATATTGATCAGAATATGATACCTTACTGCATTAAATTTAGACTTCATAATTTTTTAAATATATTTATAAGCAGAAACAAAATATTATTATTGATTTCATTTCAATCCTTTTGAAAGCAAAACAAAAAAATTAATTTTATACTGAATCTCAGAAATTTTTGTTGAATTATTCTTTGAGATATTACATAAACTATGAAAAATATTTTTTAGTTAAAATAAGACTTAAATACCGACCGATTCTGTTTGCAATACTCATATTCAATAATAATAATAATTAATAAATAACAATAAAGATGATAAATAAAATAAAACGCTTGGTTTTATTAAAAAATATCTTAATATTAATTGCAATTTCGTCATTTACATTTTTAATTAAAGTTGAAGTTTTACCGGATATGGCAACAAATTAGCAAAATATATATAGTAAATTGAACGAAACGACCTAAACAATATAAGTTTGGTATGATTATCAAAATTTGAAGATTAAAAATGTTTTGTTTGAGAAGCCTTTAAGAGACCAGTTACTTAAAATATTTAATTGAAAATTGTAGCGAGCGGTAATACTGGCGAACCGGCTGGTCACCAAAGGCGGCTAGTTATTAATAAAGTTAACATTCAGACAAAATTTTTATCTGTAAAGATAGCATTTCTTTCTTTAATAGTTTATCTTTAGAATATCCACTAGTTTCTTTTTAGATCTTAATTAAAATTTATAAAATCATGCAATTACTGCTAGCATATTTATGAAATTTTACTGTATAACATTTTCAATAAAACGTTTTAGTTTCACTATTTCATTCACAATGAAGATTTAATATCTTTTACGGTATAATACGATTCGAATATTTATGGTAAAAAAACATATTGGAAAAAATAAGGAACTTTATTTGCACTAAAATAAATACACAATTATTAATAGGTCAATAGTGTTTTTTTACCATTACCAATAGTGTTTTTATGTTGTATTGGCGAGAAAAAATCACGCCAAGCGTGCAGCCAAGCACTTGCAACACATTCGAGATTAAAATAAAGCAAGTAACAAAATATAAGGCAGTTACATCAGTTTAAATGAAGCTTAATAACAAATTAAATAAATTTAATACAATAACTAAACGAAACTATGAAATATTATTCAGTTTTAATACCAAAATCACTGAGTGATGGAGGGTACGAAATTTTAAATTGACTTAAAATGGATGTAAACAGAACATGTTTATTGTACATATCTGTGAAATGATACAGGACTATCCATAGAAGCTTTTTATTTGCATCCAATTGCACAGCAATAGTTAACCATGGCTTAAATAAGTTTTAAAATCCAACAGTTAAAAGCGGGAAAAAAATCTGCCATTGAAATATAATGGTGAACGGAGAATGCGGTTACAGTGAACACAAATTCTGTCCATAAGTCACGTGATTTTATCTTGTCCTACACCAAAGTAGGGTTGCACTCCCTTTAAAAGTATCTCAGCTCTATGTTCTTAACTCAGCAAATAGCAGTTTTTTTTTTTTTCTAGAACGGTAATTCCTAAAAAGCATTCGACTTTACAAATAATAAGAAAATGCTTCAATTGTAAATCTAAACTTCTTGATGTCACAAAATGTCACGAAAAAAAAGTGCCGATGAAAGGCAAGAAAAATGATAGTCAAGGTCTTTTCTAAATATTTTCATACCTTTTGCTAAAGAAAATCGTCGAATCATATGAATTGTTGAATCAATTAAATAAGGGTTTTTTTAAAAACTTTTTTCTCTCTCTAAAAGAAATATGATTTCATTTAACATTTTTTTTTAATCTTCTTAAACTAACAAGCTTTAATAAATAAATAACATGCTTTTAATGATGGTATATCAATTGGATTGTATTCTAATTTAAAACGAATCCTGATCAAATCCTTTTACAATATTAATATTCCGACTTATAATTTTATCATAATTTTTTGCTTAGAACAAATTGTAAGTTTCAATAAATAATTGTCATTAGTTTCTATTCTTAATAAATGCTATATTCTTACATTAAGTAAAGCATCATTTCTCATTATGTGTTTGTTAGAAATGAATTCTTTGGTTCATTCTAGAATTTATTTTATAGAATAATTTTTTTAATGCTTTTATGCGCATAAGCATAAAATATTAATAAAAAACTACTCGATTTTTTTTTCGAGTCGAACCAAATGAGTTAAAGCAATGTGCAATTTTTTTGCAGTTAGAAAATACAATTTCTGAATGTAAATTCGCTCTAACAAATTTTTTCTTATCATGCAGACAAACAATTTCGCTTTGTTGCAAGTTACTTCTCAGTAAAAAGAAAAAAAAAGTGATATTCTTGATGGAACTTAGATGTCGAAGACAAAACACCGCAAACGCATTTCACCTGCCACTGCTGCAATGGGATATAGACAGCTGGGAATGAACTTAAATCAAGAAGGACAAAAACAAAAGTTGATCCAACAAGTATTCTGCGCAAGCAACAGGACCAGGACGCGATCGAAAATCTCAGGTGCGTTAGTCGATAAAAGGTATCGATCCTTTATTAAAGGATAACATATTTTGGAACTTTGTGGTTACAAAAATCAATTATTTGTTTCCAGGTGCTGATATAGCATTTTACATTATCTCTTCATATATTAAATCGGCAAATTCTAAGGTAATTAAACGAAAAGTTTTTTTAAAATATTTTAATTAAATTTCCTGGTAACAACGAAATTGTATTTTATTTTTTATTTAAACATACGTTTAATTAATATTCGTTTTCAAAATGCAATTATTTGAGACGTGTTAATATCAGATTTAACATCATCTTAAATCTGTTCCACCAGCAAATATTAGCTAATTAATTGAAAAATTGTATTTCTATTTATTAGATATAAAAATTTCATTTCTGAAGTTATAATGTTTGCGTCTAACATAATACATTTGAAACCAACTATAAACCTGATAGGTGCTGAAACGCCATTTTACACAGTTCACTAATTTATTTAAGTAACGAATTTTAAGGCAATTAAATAAGTTTTTTTTTTCAAAAAGTAATTTGATATATTTTAATTAGACAGTGAAATCATATTCTATATTTAGGTACAATAGAAAAGATTTTCAGACTGCAGCCCTTCTTTTAATTATATTATTTTAATGTTCTGGAAACAACAGCGAATCGTTGAAGCCACACCCGTTATCTCATTATTCAGAAACTAAAAGCTTTTGTAAGCATAAAACGTATTTAAATATTTTTAAGTAATATTTCTTAACTATAATTGGCATCAGTAAAATTCCCTGAAGCGTTTAACAATGCAATAATTTTATACTTATTCCCAGAAAAAGTAGAGGTTTTGGATCACTGCCATATTTACTTCAATTGCCAATGAATATTAATTCTATTGAATTTACAGTGACTTTCATTCACAATAAAAAATATATAGCTAGCTACTTAATAATTTCTAACGCTACTAAAATAAAATTCTTCGTAATTCTTTTAATGAATTTATTCCAGAGAACTTAATAAAAAGATCGTAGTGAAGATTTAATGTATTGAAATGAATAAAGTAGGTACTTAATCCTAGGTATTTTGTGCCAAATGCCAAAAGCAGAAAAAGATATAATTTTGCTGTGCTTAATATATTGCCAATAGAATATATGAGGACAGTAAATTCAGTAACTTAAAAAGAACACTAGAGCATGTAAGCTTATTTATAAATTTTAATACTATGCTGACGGTAATTTTCGTAGAATTAAAATACTGTGCTAACTACGGTTTAATGATCTTTTAAATGAAAGGATATGCACAGATGATCTTTTACATCTATCACTAATCAAAGTTGAATGTGAAAAGATCCCTTGTATAACATCGAGATTAATATTACATAAGAAATAATGAATTTATTAAATATATGATTATATTATGAAAAACATAATGCCCAAAAATACATTCACCTCTTGAATAATAATTATATATATAATTAATATCAGGCACCAAATTTCATAAACTTAATTTATAAAAAGGCAGAATTATATGAATTATCTGTTTGACCGTTTTTGTCCAGATAATAAAACATGGGATTTCAAAAGTCACTAAAGATAATAGTTGATATTTTGACGTATCCATTATTAATTTTTTTTGTTCTGAATTCATTTGGCTGCAAATGATTTTTATGTTTGGTGCATTTAAAATTAAACATTGTTAATTAATCGATCTATCAGATTCATTCTGATGCATTTTTGAATTAAAATAAAACAGAATAAAGGAAATTAAAAATTTCTAATCTGCATAGCGTTACCTCAACTGGCGTAGAAAATTCACGCAGGCGTATTGTGTTCTGATTGTTGACAACTATTTTCAACGGGTGAGGACTTGACTTAAATTATTTTTAGGTTAGTTGTATGATTTTGTAATTAAATTGTATTTATGTTAGTTATATGTTGTTTTTTTTTTGTACATGCTTATAGTTTTAAGTAGTTTATTAAACCTGTTTTCGACCGATTATTTTAAACGATTCTGCTTATTTTCTTAGTGTTTGATGCATTTAAAATTAAATATTATTAATTAATCGATCTGCTCATGATGAATCTGAGAAAAATTTGTTGACAAATTCTTGAATTATTACATAAATTAAGAAAGATATTCTTTAGTGTCCATAAGGTTTAAATGCTCAGTGACTCCGTTTTCAGTAATCATATTATAAAAACTGCTTTGTTTCAGTAAAAAATATTATTATATTAATTGCAGATTAATCATTTACACTTTAATTTAAAGCATAAATTCTACGGGAGCTAACAGAAAATTAGATAGATACATATTACATTATGACTGAAGGCCTTTATAATATTATTAATGAATTATATGATTATCAAAATTTGAAGTTTTAAAATATTTTGATGAAGAAGCTATTCAAGTAGGAGATACATAAAATATTTAATTATTAAAATTTTAACGAGCATTAAGATTGGCGAACCGAACGGTCGCCAAAAAGCGGCTAGTATATTAATATAGCAAATTATTTCCGGACTCTTAAAAAGAAACGATTGATATTCATGTAGACGACTGTAACTACATAAGAAGAAGAAAAATACAAATAAAAGTAATCCTCTACAACCCACCGTTTTATACTTTTCTCCATTTCAACAAATACAATTGTCTGCATGAAATCGAAGGTCAACTTCTTCTCATAAATAATGACATCACCCAATATACGCCTCACAAATTTATATGGTTTCAAAATGAAGATTAACAGAAGGTTAATTTTTATAATTACGACGATTAATTTATCCTTTAATTTATGCAAGTTTAGTTTAGTTTGGTAGTAATATTAACGTCCCATTTTAAAGCAACACTAGACTATCTTGGGTCGGATTTCATAATTTTGAACCGCGGAAGATGACGAGGACGACACCTGAGCTTCCCTCCTTCTCCAAACTTACACACCACACCAGCGGGAGGACAGGTTCTCCCACTGGTGTGGTGTAGAAGTTTGGCCCTTGACTGATTTAGAGTGCACCAGACTCGCTTACACGACGGTTCTTCGGTGAAATCGGGACTTGAATCCGAAACCTCCGGTTCCGAAGCCGAGACCTTAATTTATACAAGAGTATTATGTTAATGTGGAAAATTTTTATAAAAGTATGAAGAACGTATTAATTTGAATAATGAAATTTCAACGCATGTTATTAATTGTTTAAGCAATAGTTAATAAAAGGTGTGTGAGAGACAATTTTAGGAAATTAATACACATAATTCTGATTTAGTGACTTCAATTGAAACACTAATTCTGTACGCCTTATATCCGATATCGTCTCTACCTATTGTTTCTATCGTTTCTATTTTATTTTTTATAATTAACTTGATATAATAAATTTGATAAGTCATTTCTGCATACGATATTCTTTACCGCACTATTTATTTAAAAATCAGAATAGTTTTAAATAATTTATGTTGATTTAGCAAAAACAATTAACTTCTCTCGAGTTATAATCAACTTTTAATACTACAGTAATCTAAAAATACAATACGAAATAAAAACCAATGGCCAGTGAAATTAATAAAAAAAAAAGAAAAAAAAGCTAAAGAATGTTTCGGAATGTCACGAAAGTATTTCCAAGAAAGGTTAACTTCGTTCCTGATGCCATAAAAAAGTTTAATTCTTTGTGTGAAACTCTTCACCTACTGCAAAACGTTATAAAAGAATAAAACATTACTGCCAGTCGTAAAATAGCAACATTTAACATTTCAAGAAGTCTTTATATCTTTCACACCGTATTGAATCTGTCGATAGTTAATAAAGTTTTATTACTTGAGCATTCAGCTGTCTATACAAACAATAATGCAGCAAAATCTTACGTGCTCCATAAAGAAAGTACAAAAAATAATCTTGAATAAAATTCATGAACTTTTGTCAGATCAAAGAAAATGCGTAGAATAGTTATTGTCTTTAGTATTAGTAGTTTAACACTCACAATTGCACTTGAAGAAAGGATAACAAAAACCTTTTTTGAATAGCAATCGTGTTTCAAATGCAGTATTTATATTTCTTATACTTTCTCGTATATAAAGTATTCAAAGAGAAAGTACCATTAATCGACAAAAAATTAGCACTCAAGATTTTGACGAAACTCCATGTTTCAGATCTCCTGAATCCGGAGATCCTGAAATCCTGTTTTTAAAGCAATACTAGGGTTATTCTGGGGTGGCCTCGTAATCTTGAACGGCGGTCAGATGACGAGGACGACACCTGAGCTGACACCCCCCGCTTCAAACTTCTGCATCACTCCAACGAGAAAACATTTGGCTCCAACGGATTTGTCGAGCACCAGACCCGCTTACACGATGGTTCTTCGGTGGAATCGGATCTTGAACCTGAAACCCACCGGTTTCGAAGCCGAGACCTTACCACCAGGCCACCGCGGCCCACTCGTGAGTCCGAAAAACACAATTTTAGATTTATATCTACTTGCTTGTTCGTCTGTACACAAGGTAATTTAAAACGCTCTGAGCAAGAGCTTATGAAATTTGGTTTATAGATTTCTATAAATTTTTGAGCGAAATCCATTCGTAGAAAACTATCTGACCGTTTATTTAAGTACAAAATATAAATAAAATTTAGAACACGGGTGTAGCACCTAAAACGTAGATTCTTATCAAATTGTAAATTAAGTTTGATAAAGAGTTGACCGTCTGTCGGTCGGTAGCTTACCCTGCATGTAAACGCAATAATTCAAAAATACAATGATTTAAATAAGTGAAATTTGGTAATTGATCTCGGATCATAATTGCAATCC
>JAPMOR010014882.1:73288-113637 GCA_026543865.1 Argiope aurantia | reverse complement strand
CCAAAGTACGAATTCGATTTTCGAATACTTGAATATTAATCGAATGTCAGGGGTTAATCGACAAAAAAACGTCAAATATCGCAATCTAAATTCTATACAAACACTTGATTCACGCCAAAAGTCTTACCCCAAACTCATAATCTTATGTAGGGGACGGTCATAAGTTTTATCTTTATTAAAAATTATGCAAAAAAATGTTAGGGAGGAAATTTGCGCTGGCTTGGATAAGTTATACAATAAAATAAATTGTAAATGAAATTCTATTTCCACGACTTTCCTGTATGCTTCCACAATATAAGGCATTTTGAGTTCAGATTCGTCATATAGTGAAAAATATGGAAAAAACATTTAAAACTTTCCTTCAATTGATTGAATTTAGAATTTGTAACAGATTTAAAGTTCTTGAAAATTACCTACGAAATTTCATCTAGTTAGATCGTTGCATTTTTTGAGTTATTGCATTCACATATATATAGGAACAGAAAGGACTGGGAAATCCACTAGTTGTTACTTATCTATTTCTTTGGTTATAAAATTTATGTTTATTTCATTAAAGAAATAGGTTTATTAACTAGACTTAACACGATTAGAGGTATTATTAATTAGTTGAGGATCTTAAAACATCTTAAGGGATTGGAAATAAGAAACAAAAACGGTATTTTGCTTTTTCTTTTTTATATATAGAACAGAAAAATGAGGTTACAGTCAAAAGTACAAAAATTAGAATGAAACTGATTTATCTTTCCTCGCATACAATGCATACTTGTTACAAATAGTTAATAGAAATTTTGCACACAAATTCTAAACTATCAGAAATGTATTAATGAAGGTTTAAAGACAATTAATTAAACCGTTAATTTTTCATTAGAAAAAAAGATAAAAATTTCTTAGCAAGCGACAAAGAGTATATCAAATAGTTTGAAATAATACAATTTCTAAAATGCATAGATCAGCTAGATTACTTTTATATTTCTTGTTTTTGTTTTCGTTTAACTTTTTGTCACAAGAAAGCCAGTTTATCATGTTAAATCTTCAGCACCAGCCTAAATTTTGAATATTCAGAAGGCATCTTGTGGTTGGAAAAAGGAACACATAAGAAAACTCCATATGTGTTATCCTACCGCAGCGTAAGACAACGTGAAGTTACATATATTACATCAGCAATTACATTTGTCACGTGACTATAATGCCACGTGAAATGATCTCAGAAAGCAGTGCTTTATGAATAAATTGACATTTTCACCTTTTTTTTTATAAAATTAAAATAGTCAAGGAAAATTTATGAGGAATTTTGTATTTTGGAAAATGAAACATTCAGGTTGAATACGTTTTTGATTTGTAATCTTAAAACAAAGCTAAGTTCAAAATTGAATTTTATAAGGAAAACAAAATACTACATTTTGCAGAAAAAAAGATACGTTAAACAATTCACTCAACTCACAACAGAATTTTAACAATGGAATAATATTTTAAAAATTAAATTGAATATGACTGTGAGAGAAAATATAAAAAGTGAAAAAGGAAACAGTCACATACAAATAACGATCTTTCTTAACATATGGAAGGTGAAGCAGAACCATAGTAAATTTGCCTGATGAGGTTTGTAGTATTAACTAATTAAATAATTATTTTTTAATCAAGAAAATATTTAAGAACCAGTAAACGACAGGTTTTGCTTAATTTTTGACATTTTCGAGGTAACTGTGAAAAAATATAAGCTGCTGATTGGAAATTTAAAGTCCTTACAAATGACACTGAAAACTCCAAGCATATAATAAACCAAATACAATTAACAATAACCATTGTCGGAATTTTTTTCAAGAGAGCCATTTTCAAGCCTAATGAGTAATACTAAATTTTATCTCTTCATTTCCTCTAATGGGATGATAGGATTCAAATTATTCTATAGTATAAATAATTATATGTATAAATATAAATATATATATGTATAAATGTATGTATGTATGTATATATGTATGTGTATATGTATATATGTATGAGTATATGTATATATGTATGTATATATGTATATTTATATATATGCTATATGTATAAATAATTAAAAAAAACAAGCCAATTAAAATTGGTAAAAAAACATAAAAGAACAGAAAATAAAATATAATGGTAAATAACGCTTTAGCAATAGGAGAATAAAAACCCAGTCCACTCAATCAAAACTAAGCAACCTAATTAATGTCGGTTTGTACAAACTGTCGTGCAAGCCTGATTGAATTACTGATCCTCCACGTTACTTCAGGCAACAGCATCGGAATTAAATTACTCGTTAATGATATCTTCCTGGATTCGAATTCCTTCCTTTAAAGGACCGCGGCCGGATATTCTAGAGTCAGGATAAATAAGAGGAGGAATTCTGAAAATATCGATCGAGACATTGTTTCTCTGATGGACCAGGACTTCACATCGGTCAATAATCAGCGAGCCGTGATAGCAAGAAAGACGTCCACAGAGAAGACAATCGCATCACCAATCCGGAATCTTTCCGTTTCCCGGTGGAATGCCACTCTACATTTTTTTCCTCTTCCATCCATTCGATGTTTTCGCTTATGTTGAGAGAAATGATGGAATAACACGTACTAGCTATCTAGATAGATATTGTTTCCCTGACATGAGAGTCGTCTTTTCAATAGCCAGTTTCTACTTCTACTGCGAATGCCGGCATTTCTTTGGGAAACGGAATAGTTTCTGGTTCTTTATGGGTATATCTATAAATTATTTTTTCTGAGGATAACAGAAAGTAAGAAAACCAGCATATTGTTCTGCAAAACAAAGAAGTAAATAATCATACTGGCTCGATACTTTTTCTTTTAAATGCAGCCAGTCATCCTGTTACCACAGAACTAAGTCGTACAAACAGGGATTATTGTGACTGGATGTTCTGCCCATTAACTATCCAACAAATATAACTATCGTCTTTTCAATAGCCAGTTTTTATTTATACTGTGATATTTCTATGCCGGTATTTCTTTGGGAAAATGAATAGTTTCAGGATCTATAAATTATTTTTTCTGAGACATAGTAAGAAAACCAGCATATTGTGCTACAAAAGGAAGATGTAAATAATCATACTGGCTCGATACTTTTAAAAAAATTACAGCCATTCATCCAATTAGCACAGAACTAAGTCGTTTTAACAGGGATATTATGGTGACTGGATGTTATGCTCATTAACTATCCAGTTTATTTTTTTGCATACAAAATAACGGCCAACAAAAGTTTAAAGAATCTTCAAACTGTTGGTAAAAGGCTAGAATTTTTTTCCATTATCTTTTTTAATTTTTTAAAATTTTCAGGGTATTGCAATATTATGTTAAAATTACTATGCACAATGAATCTTCTTCTAATTTTTTTGAGTTCAACATATTCTGTTAGGCAGTGTAAGACTGAGTCTGTTTCCCCACATATACAAGTGTTGTCTTGCATCCTTCCGAATCTGTAGAAGTATTCAGGGATATTTCTAGAGATTCGAACTGGCTTGATATTAGAGGTAAGTTAAACTAATGCTGAATTGTGAGAACTGTTATTGTGATGAAAATTTTTTTTTAATAAAAGCCTTTTAGATCTGTCATATTCTCTGAAAAAGTACGTATTTTTGATAATTTCCTCACCCCGTTACACTCATAAGCACGCAACATAAACATAAGCACTTAACACATTATTTTCATCATTTTTACTAACATGGATGCAGAAAACATGATTTTTTTATGACACTTCGCGCATGCATGAGCATTACCGGTTTCTTTTAAAGACACACAATTGGTAGAAGAAGCGCCAATTTCTTCATTTAGCGCGGCATCATCATGTCGTTTAAACCACCATCTAATATAATTCCATCCATGTTTTTGATAAAAGTGTCTTTTACATCATTGTGACTATGCAGCCAGTATAATATGAAACCCAATAATCTATAGAATACCTAAGCACTTTATAGAATGCCGAACGTTTTCAAAAAAGCATGGGATCTGATTATTATACACTCTCTTAGGCATTATATATAACACCTACGTAATATATATAATAACAAATACTATTTAGGCAAGATATAAGAAAAAAAAATAACGATACTTGTTTAAACAATTTTTTAATTTTGAAACAAAGCGAGCACAAAATATATTTTCATCATTTTTATTAGCATGAATACAGAAGTGATGATTTTGTATGCGTGTGCATTACTGGTTTCTTTTAAACACATATATGACGTATTAATGACTGAATCACAATGCAGTGAAATGGACAATTTCATGGATTTTTCTCATTGGACAACGGGAGACTCACAAGGCAACTATTATTTATGCAAATACTTCCTTCTATATCGAAATAAATTAATGTTTCCTACCATTGTTTAATAGAATTTTGAATAGAGCCATTTGTTATCCGGGTATTTGCTTTCAATAGCTGGTCCCGTTTCGCAGCAACACGAGAATATTTTTGTCGAAACTCGTAATTTTGAAGATATGGTAAATGTGTGAGCTATAATTTTGCGAAATATAACGATATATTATGAAAATACAAAATGTTATTAAAATCCTATAAATTTTTCACTGGAATTTATGTGAAGTGTTACTGAAATTAGAGGCAAGAAAGATTGCTTTTGTGTCTTATAGTACTTGTCATAGACAAGCCTGCTGCCGAAGTCAGCGATTTTAAGCCGAGAGAGCATCTCTTGTTTCAATAGCGCCATCTAGGCCCAAGAGTACGCTTAGTTACTCGTGCGTCAAAACCCTTTTTATAGGACAGATTTTACTCATGCATTTCATTCACTCAACCATAGATCGTAATTTAAACCTGAATCAGAGAATGTTCTCCTCTGATCCAGTATCTCCAGTGGTATTGTCTCGACTTGGGGGCCTTTGTGTTCACAACAGAGTTATAAGTGCACCAACCACCACAGACACGGGCAGTCTTCGGCAGGCAGGGTTCGAAATTGGAATCCGTGGGATGTAAATACAACGTCCTACAAACCAGGCTATCCCGGCCACCAAAAATACTAACAAATCTTGTTAGAAAATATAATCAAATAAAGTATGATGCTGTGAATCATAAGATGCAGTATCGTCAAATATCGTAGGTGTAATCGTCAAATTATGCAAAATTAATAAAACATACATCATGATGCAAAAATACAAATTATTGTTCGAATTTATTTATTTATTTATTTTTGATATCTTGAATTTTAAAATTAGTAAACATAAGACAATCTGGATTCCAGAAAATATGTATACATATTCCAAAATTTGCAGAAATTAAAAAACAAAATAGACAATTACGGAAGAAATGATTTCAAATAAAATACAAAGAATCACAAGGAAAGATAAAATATATATTAAATTGTTTTTTAATGTAATTTAAACAAATAAAACGACGGAAAATTTAAGCAGAAATCATGTCAACTTCTTGTTCTCGAAAATAATCATAGAGCCCATAAAAAGTTAAAATCATGTTTCATTTATGTGCGCATTGTATTTATCTATTTGTTTAAAAATAATACACTAATTAATGAAAAGAGCATTTCCAGATCGCTTTACTTGCAGTTTTCTGTTAGTTATTGAAATATTCTCTTAATTCCGAAGCAAATGTAGTACTATTACTTAGTTTAATCTTATTCTAGAAAAAATAGAGACTGATGTTAAGTAAAACAATGTTACTTTCTTTAGCTCGCCAAGAAACGATCTAATGAACTAGGTCCTTACAAAAAATACAATCCCAAAAGAAAAAAAAATGCTCCCGCCTTGGAAAAGTTCTTGTGTAATTATATAACTGCAGTGAAGGTCGCTTTCTTTCCGTAATTGGAATTCGGGGTATTCGGTAGAAGAATGTGTAGTTTTTATGGTTGGAAAATTTCCGATCATCTTGGTAATTTTTTTTCGCGATTTACAAGATTTTATTCAGATGAAAAAAAGAACTTAAAAGTATTGCACTATGTAAGATATGGAGGAGGCATTATATGAATATTATAGAAATACCCTAATGGTCAAAATTAAGACAATTTTTATGTCCAGCTTATTGTTTATAAAGCTAAAAGCCAGGCATATAGAATAATATAATGTAAAAAATAATCATAAGATGTTATATTCCTGAGGGTAAAAGGCAGTGTCTAAGACATGCCATCACAGGAATGCCTAATACAAATATTAGAATATCGAACAAAAAACAAACAAACCAAGTTAATAATGAGATTGGATCTTATCATATAGATAACATAACACCATCCTGTGCCTTTTGTGCTTATAACACTGAGTTGGATGAGCACAAGAAAGAAGGAAAAGAAAAAGCGAGGGGAAAAAAAATGAAAAAAGATGAAAATTGATAATTAGCATTGGGATATTACAGTTACGATGAAAGAATTTAAATCAATCTTGATGAGTGACATTTTGATCTTAGCTATTGAGTAATCTTGAAGAGATCTTCATATTTATGAATGTGATTTATTATAGCATGGATCGAGAAAGGATATTCGGTGTAACTATCCTGCACCATTCTTCTTCGAGACTTGTTTCTGGCTTTCTCATGTGCCATGACAGAGTTAGGATGCAGTCAGTGGCAGAGTGAATTGGAGATTCAATCTCCTCACAGTTACAGTATGGAGAGTTGGCCAGATGGAATCTGTGTAGATATGTCGGGAACGGGACGTGCCCAGTGAAGAACAGGACATCCGCTCTGTTCCAGTTAGCCGCGTGGAGAGAAACTTTTGGTATTATGTTGCAAGTGGACCGTCCTGTTCCCTCTTCTTCCCATTCTTTTCGCCATTTATTCATCATCTCAGTTTGAAGAATGTTCTTCAGATGACATCTTGGGAGCTTCACTATATTTCGATCTTATTCTTGCATTAGTCGCTATTTTTGCAAGTCTGTGCACCGCTTCATTCCTCTCATAGTCTACATGTGCCTTGATCCATGAGATTTGATTTCAAAGTTATGCAGGTATCAAACTGTGAATTTATATTGAAATGAGTTAATTTATAAGCTTTTGTGGGAAATGTTCCACTTTTCCAGTAATTTTGTGAGTCAGATTTTAGATGGTTTGGGGAAGGGAGAAACATAAGTTTTAATTTTTCTCCTTAGATGCTGACAAATTCATTAAAAGTCTTACTTGTCAGAAATTCGTCAACCGGTTAATGAGTAATTCAGATATCTGTGATTAAGCAGTGTTGCACTTAAAAATGAAAAGTGCATCTCTGTATAAGTTAACATAGAATTCCAAGATTTCACTCCTATGTTTAACAAAATTTTTGCCACAAATGTGAATTGTACACTCATCCATTATGATGCCTGCTCCAATCAAGCCTCCATTAGCATAAAAAAATGCAATAGAGCTTCGGAGAGCTAACAGCTAGTTTTAGTTCTGACTAATTAGAGCTTCTACAAATCTTTTAATTGGGAGAGAACGAGGGACCCGCAGCCAATCCTCCAACATGCAAGAAGAGATCACTGTAGCAAGGGTAGACACTTCGGAAAATCATTAAATTGAAGAACTATGCAGACACTCCATGAAGGTAATGAGGTATAGAAATGAGGTCTTGGAATAAAATTTACGGTTTCTTTTACGCAGTTGATGTTAATTCTCAACCACATAAGGTACTTTTGGATGATGAATTTCTGGAAGGATTCTTTAACGACAGCAATCAAAAATTTGTATAAATTTTCTAGTCTAAATCGAAGATTATTTATATTAATCATTCTTAATTCAGTTTTCTAATTTAATCATTCTTTACTCAATAAGAAATAATACGGTTCAGATCTGCTCTTGAAATTTTATACTGGAATTTATTCTGTTATAATCAATATTAAAATATGGAATAGGTCCTTGAACAAAATACAAAAAAATAATTTTTCTCATTTGATCTTATTAACAGCTTAATAAACATCTAAGCTATGTATTTTTATATTTCAATTAAAAAATAGAAGTATTACATTATGAACTTCAAAAATTGTACTATTATACAAGGTGTCCATACTTAAACGACTATATTTTAAAACTGTAGACGAAACTATTGTTCAGAGAGCTATGAAATTTTGTGGTGGACATGCTGAAAAAGATGAGAATTTGTTTGAGCGAATAAAGGAATTAATTCAAAATTTCGTCGCTAGAGAGCGTGTTCAATGAATTTCACATTTAGCATATATTTACGATCGTTTATAAATTTTATTACAACAAAATATGTTCAACAGGATCGCCATCAGTTTCAGTTACCATCTGGAATCGCAAAATAACATTTTCCACAGTTGACCGCAGTGTGCTCTGAGAAATGCTACGAACACATCTTGAAACGACTGACCAGGTATTTCATTTCCCTTAAAACCAATAATAGAAAAGAAAGAGTTGCTTTTGAAGGCATAGCCAAGAAGGCTTTTAAATATTTTAATTGAAGCTTACAATTCACTTTAGAGATTGCGTAATTTAACGAATATGGTTTATTTTATTAGAGTGACCTATGGATAAAAAGGTGTTGAACACTAAATAAATAATAATAAAAAAACAGTTGTAAATGTTTAATTCATTAAAAACGCCCTCTGGTGGCGACATTTTTAACTCATTTTTTATTTGCTCAAATTCCAATTACTTTATTAAACCATACAAAAAATATTACATAACTTTCTGCTCAATAGTTTCTTCTGTAGACAATTTTAAATTAGGGCCGTTTAGTAATGGATATTTTGTATTGCAACCAGAACAATAATTTAAAGAAAGTAAAATGACTTCAAATTTACTAAATCAAAAGTAAAATATCAGTAAAAAGACAATTCTTAATTAAATTGTAACAAGGTACATAGTCTTTATAAACAACATAAAAACATTTCAGAATTTAAGCAGTTGCAGAAAAATTGCTTGGAAAAAGTCTACTTATATAAGATCATAAAATTGAAATAATCTGGTGCTTTTTAAAATCTGAAATTCAAAATAAATTTGATAGCATCTTCCTATTGATTTTAATTTTCATAAACTCGAATGTCAAATTAATAATAATGATCTTATTCTCATTAGATACAAAGAAATGTAATTTAATTATTTTATGAGATTTTATATATGTTCATATTTATGAGAAAAATCATACGAAATTAAGTACAGAATGCAATAAAATAATCATAGATCTATAGTTGCTTTTAATTTCTTTAGTCTAAATATATTATTCATGAGATAACTATACGGAAGACATAACTTCCGGGTTGTGGAAACTCGCAGGCAGTTATCAAAATGCGGGCGGTGGGTCGTCTCGCATATCTTTTGTCTACCAAGCGCTCTTTTAAATCCAATTCATCTTGAGACACATTTATTTAAAATTCTGGCAGTTATTAAGAAACGTATGAAATTTGAACATCCAACATAAAATAAAATAAATTTTTGGATTCAATTATTCCTTGATTTTTACATATTTTGATTTTTTTTTTTTTTTTTTTTTTTTTTACTTTTGATTCGATTTTTATGCCTTTTTATTTTTACTAAGTTGGCTATGTTCATCTGTGTTTTAGTATTAGCAGCATTAGCGCTCTCTAAATAAAATTGTGCTTTTTTAGTTTGATTCAGAAACAATTCTAGTTTTTTTAGATTGTTTCAGAAATAGTTTTTAAATGGAATTTTCATAATGCTTATATTTTGATTATTTCTTATATATATAACAAGTAAAAAATAAAGTTCGGATAAAAGCTATAAGGATTCACATATAATAAAATGGTTTGTAAGTGAAAAACGCGTATTAATATTAATATCATGCAAAATCCATCCACATTATATTAAAAATAGCAAAGAAATATTTCATTGAGCTGTATTAAGGTAAGTTTTTAATTAATAATTAATAAACTTATTAAAAGAAATTTTACTTAAATTAGTTATTGACACTTATTTTCATTTTCTTAGAGAATTTATAAAAATAATACTAATAATAATAAAGAAGATTGAATTTCTTCAGCACTTATTATTTAAAATCTATCGCACGCTCGAATCAAACTCTTGCAATTCTCATTCTCATTACATAAATATCAACAGAAATCCGGAATAATATATGAAGCTATTCGCATAATATTATTCATGGCATATTAAAAACACGATTATGTTTCACCTACGATGATCATTTGCATCCCATAATCCAATGGCAGTAATCATTTATCATCTCCTCACAATCTTTTGGTAAGAAAGTACCTTGCAATCAATAAACATATAATTAGGAAGCGAATAAAAAAAACCCTAAGAAAAATAATGAAAAGCTAACTAAAAAAAAAGACATTTTTAGTTCCTAACTAGATGATTATTAATGAAAATCGATTAATTATTTACTATCCAAAGCACTTAAAATATTTTAATGACCCTTTATTCAGTTTAACGTTACTATCATTAGCAAATGAGAGATAAAAAAAAGACATAGATTAAAATCAATAGTCCAATAAGCAATATTGCATTATAAAAAACATCAGTATGTAAAACATGTATTTGGAAAGTAATGTATGTTTACTTTAATTCCACTAAGGAGAAAAAATAATAGCTGATTTGGTGATTTTTGAAACCTTTCAAAAATAAATCAAATGAAAAACTCTACGCCTCATTCTAAAATATTTTTAAAAAATTCAAATTAGCATTGAAAAATTTATTTGACAGGAAACCGTCAACTGAATAGTTCTGCGTGGGTTTGGTGTATCTAAAAATTCAGTAATATGGACTTAAAAACTGCATTTTAGATCATACATACATGAAAAAATATTTAGAATTAAAATATTTTAGATATATTTAGAATGTAATACATTTTGAAAAACTCATCACATGATTTTCGAATATTTTGAAATACCTTACATTTAAAAATTATTAGAACTAAAAAATTAAAAGTCTTTCGTTTTAAATTCACTGGAAAAGATTGGTACGTAAATAATTTAATGAATTGATATTTAAGAATAGCATTTTAAAATATTAGGAAGCGAACGACGAACAAAATAAAAATTCCTTTCATATAACGAGTCACGATTAAGATAAAAAAAATTCTGTACTTAGTTAATTAAAAAGAGTCAAATTCTTTTAATAATTGAATGCTTTTCATCAAAATGTTCTGTTTCAGTGACATCATCAAATTTTATTATAAAATATTTTTAAAAAATATTATATTTAAGTCGCAACGCATTTTAAAGCATTGCCATTTTTTTCCTTTATTATGTTACGCTTCATTAATAAAATTGTAAATACATAGTTGTTGGTAAAAAAAAATAATTCGGTGCAATAATTTATCCGGCCTATCTATGGAATAAGTGGAAGTAAGTTAAAACTGTAAACAGCAAAAAAAAAAAAATCAAGCACGCGATTTTAAGAATTTTTTGAATTTACGAAACAATGTTTATAAATAGATGTATATATTATTTTATCTGAATGAAGAAGAATGTGAAGAAAAAATTTAATAAAATAATAACAATCGATAACAACAAATAATAGTTTGTATCGTTATCATCTAAAAAAGAAAACTCGAGATTTTGATGAATCACCAAGTTCGAAAAATATATTTTTGGAAAATGTCGGTTTGTCGATTAGTTTGTGGCAAATATAACTTATAAACACTTTGAGCTAGACGGATTAAATTCGGTATAATGTATTTATATCAAATGTGAAGATTTATTACAAATTTTGTGCAAAATCCATTCAGAGGAAGTCCATCTATCCGGATGTCCCAATATGCATTAACACGATAACGACAAAACGAAGGGAGATAGAATTCGGTACACAGATTTAACATACACTGCGTAGGCACTACCAAAAGTTGTACCAAATCCAACAAGCGATTGGCCGTCCATTGTTCTGGAGTTTCAAAAACGTGTAAACACAATAACTCAAAAAAAAAAAAAAAACCATACACACACAAAGACTTAAATGTATTGAATTTGGTATAGGATTCTGTGAATCTATGTGTAGTTTTGTGTCAAATTTCTGTTTTTATCGGTTGAGGAAAACGTGTGTAAAACACAAATTCGATTTTTAGATGCTATTAACCGCATGCTAGGGGTTAATCGCCAAAAAAAAATCACCAAGGATCACACGATAAAATTCGGTAAAAATGTTAAATTCAAGCCAAATTTTATAATTTCGTAATTACTGTATGCTAATGCCATGCAAGGAGTTCTCTAGAATAACATCTTCATTAGAGAGTATGCGAGAACGTTTTGGGGAGACCACTCATGCTAGTTTAGCATATTAACTTCTATGGCAAAAACGACGTCAAAAGATCCTCGTATAAAAATTATAGCAGAAACAAAAACTGCATATGTGTTGTATGTAATAGTATCCGGATGGCGTTTGAACACCAGATGCCAGTTCCATCCAACCATTACGTTTCTAATAACTCAAATATACTCACAGAACAAACCTACAGACGATAACACAACTGTAATAAGAAAATGGCTCTTTTTTACGGATTCAAAAGTGATCTAAAATATCAATATATACATTAAAAAAAACCTAGAGACATTATTTAGCTTTTGATAATAACACTAATTTATCTGTGAGCTTTATTCATTAGGAAGTAAACGCATTAGGGGAAAAAAACTGGAAACTCTGTATTTATCTACAAAATGCCAAACACAAATGCAAATTTAATGAATTAGTTAAAGAAATCATAAACGGTAATACCAATATTAACAATACGAACCAAATGGGAGATGATTTTCTTTAGAAATTAATTTATACAACTTTTTAAAGTGAAATATCAGTCTTAAGTACAAAAATGATTGTAATGTTTGATTACAAATGAATAGAAGACCGACTATAAAATTTTCTCAT
Source organism: Argiope aurantia (assembly GCA_026543865.1). NCBI lineage: Eukaryota > Metazoa > Arthropoda > Arachnida > Araneae > Araneidae > Argiope > Argiope aurantia. The sequence continues at coordinate 100,875 of JAPMOR010014882.1, read as the reverse complement.
TCTGTATAATATTTTTCAGCTGGAAACCAAAGATTCGAATATTCTTATTCTATATACGAATATACGAATTCTTATCATTCAAAATATATTCTCATCAATCAAAATGTTATTAAAATTAATGTATATAGTCATAGCGCAAAAAATACAATTATTTAAAGAATGACACGTGTTTCAATGTAACAGCATTATTACATAATGCATTCACTTTTTATTCTAAGAACGAAGCGGAAAACTACAATTTCCTGTTTCCAGATGAATTGTGCAACTGCAGATATCGAGAATTTTCATTCAATGGAAAGTTTTCAGGTAACAATACAGGATTGAGAAACAAAGATAATGGTAATGCATTGAATTGTTGATTGTAATCCAAAACAATATTACGCTGATATCTAAATACATTGATTTTGCTAAAAAAAATTATGTATTGTATTTAAGCATATATTCAAATTAATATATGTTTAAATACAAACTTAACTAAACTTTAATATATTATTTTAATAAAGTAAAATGAATTTGGTTTTTAAATATTTTTTGAGGCAACAGGAAATTGAAAAATTTTATTGCTTGATTATTTAACAAAAGGATAATTTAAAAATGGATAGTTAATTTCTATGAACAAAAGAATAAAAATTTCCAAGTTAATTTCCAAGAACAAAAGAATAAAAAATGGATAGTTAATTTCCAAGAACAAAAGAATAATAAAAAAAACATAAACTGAAATGCAGAATGAAAATTTAATATTTTGTGCAATAGGAAATGGAAAGTTCCAGTTCCTGATAATTCCACGAAAGTTTTAATTAAAAAAATGGACAGTTTTTCTGAAAAACAAAAGAGTTAATAAGAACTATTAACTGAAATGCACATGAAAATTAAAATAATGTGAAGTACAGAAATAGACAAACAAATCTAAGATTTCGATTAAATAGTTGTTTTAAAAACTTTAAAATCATGTGAAGCATAAATTTTACGAAGCAACTAATGAGAAAAAATATCCCATGTATCTGATTTTATGAAGATTACTTTATACTTCAACTAATTAAAGATCAGTTTAAAAAATTAATTAAAGATTAATTTAATTCAATTAAAAAATTGTTTAAATAAAAGAAATCGTTAAAAAGTTATACAAAATTAATACTTAAAGCAATAACGGAATCATGTAGCTTAAAGTTTTCTTGCTCATCAGTATTTCAATAAATATTTTCAAAAGCGAAAAAAAAATTGACTCAATTTATAATTTCATAAAAGTGTTTTAAAAATGAAACCGCATTTAATATTAGTAGAAACAAATTAATGACAATCATTGATTACCATTGTATTTTAATTTTAAAAATCTATAAAATTACAATAATTCCTTTAATATACTTACAATTATTTTTAATTTCTTATAAAGTAAAATATATTTTTTATTCTGATGAAGAAAAAGTTTCATTCATTACCGCAAAGTCCTTTAAAGAGAATGGTAACTATAAAATTAAGATTTTTTTCTTACGAAAATTAGTAAAACTTTAGAAATGGAAAACGTTTTGAAGGAAACCTTGAATACATTTTAATAATAAGAATTTTAAATAAAACAAAATGTAATAAATTTATGAGTTTTAAAATTCTATGCTTATAAAAATAAACGTTTTCAATTCTGCAATATTAAGGAACTTAAAAACATAATTTCTTGATATAATGTTAAAGAAGAATTAACTATTCAATTTTCCTCAGCTTGAAAGAAGGCTTTTTTTATTTTAGAGAAAAAAATGTTATGCGCCTATAGTAAAAGTACTTTCCTTTTGAAAATACATAAATAATATTGTGTTAGATAAAGAAAAGAATAAAAGGTTCTACAGAAGAAGATTATTTGTGAATATTTATATATAAAAAAAGTTGTAAAAATTACTTTTATACCACTCCTCGTTTTACCACTCCTCCCCCACCATTTCTATACCATAGATAAGAAGTCATAAAAGATTTTTATAGCATATTTTTTACCTTTATTTTATAAGTAAAAAAAAAGATTCTTTCAGGAATTTATTTAAAAGGTTTTGACACTTTCCTGTTAGTTTGGCAGCAATTGAATGAACCTCATCCTTAGCCACACAGCCTTATAACAGAAATTATGCAAATTTCTTCAATTTTTTGGCATTAGATTGCTTTATATGGTCATTAGTTTTTGTATTTTACCGGCTATCGTTGCAACATAAAAGAATATCCAACACTAAAATTTATGCTTGATAACATTTCTGCCGCTGGAAAGTAACTCTAGGCTGAGATATTTTGATAACGCAGAACTCGGTTATGATAGATTTAACATTGTTATTGTGAAGAGGTGAGCCCAATCAAGCTCGATAATGGTGCTTATTAAAGAACTGAAAGTAGAAGCATTGGTAATTTAATATTTGCACTTTATACCAAAGTCGCCAGGGAAGATTAATATGACATCGAACAATATCAACGTGCCGTGAACAAATTCCTCCAGGCAATTCATAAATGGCGACATTCTGCATATTCGTGTCAAAATAAATGTCGAACTGCTAGTTTATGCAATAGCATAATTAAGAGCATATTTTTCTGGAATATAAGTAGGTTACTTGCATAAATTTTCACAAAGGTGGAATAATCATCACCAAATAAAATATTCTTTGTAAATATACTTTACGAACAAAGAGGCTAAAGTTACGAGCAAATCAAACTGTGTCATGATAACGTATGCTACAAATCAGGCAACTCAAATTATTCATCACTTGGGTTAGACACTGATATTTGAACTACCATACAGTCCGGTCTAGCGTCGTCACTTTTCTATCTAATTAGATATTTGAAGGCTCAAACGTGTAGGATATAATTAAGAAACAACGAGATCATTTGATCGAGTATTAAAAAGAAAGTGTAATGACGACTCTCAAGAGCACAACAAATAAGCGCTCTGACTTAAAAAAAAAAGATGGCTACAGGTGTAGTGAAGCAAATGGATCATGTATTGAGTGATATATTCAAAGAATAAAAAGACGAACCTGTCTTCTAGCAAAGTACATATCCTTAGTTCTTAACATCCCAAACTAAAATGGATTGCGCGATACTTTCTGTTTGTAATCTTAATGAAGAAAATAATCTATGCAAATATGAAGTAAATGAATTGTAACAGTGTAAGGTTCCAATTCCAGTTACGAAAGATTCACCAATCATTCCAACGAGATTCATCAATCAGCTTAAATTACACATTTAAAAATTAAATGATCAATATTTTTAAAGACTGAAGAAAATAATAACATAAATAAATGTACATAAATGCATGCATGCATGCATACACATACACAAAAATCAAACAAAAATTTTAAATTAATAAAGTCTTAATTCAAAATTCCCAATACACATAATGTTATTCCAAAAATAACAGACCTAATTGAATTCAATTAAAAATAGAAGCAAGTAAAATAATTTAACGAGATAATAAACATTTTAATTAGTTTAGGAAAATAAATGGGTACTTTCAGTCCTTCTAATTTGTGAAAAGTGTGATCATTAACAAAACACAATAGGATTATTATTAAGAGTTGATTAAATCTGAAAATCGAGAATTCTGTTTCTTTATTCAATCCAAACTTTAGGGAACGAATATGGCCTGAATACTAATTAGTAATTATCTCAGATGAATCCTTATTACCTTTCTTGCTTAAAATGAAGAATTCTTTATGAGCGGGAATTGTCATGAAATGGGAATTATTATGAATTCAAGCATTTCAGAGTAAATTCTAACTGAAATTATTTCTACTGATTTGATTTTCATTTATTGACGAAAATTGGATATGGAACATCATTTCAATTCCTTTTTTTAAGAATGATTTCAATATAGGAAAAAAAAGAACTGAATGTAAGCATAAGAATTCATTTAGAGAATTCTTTTGCATCATTGATTTTAATTTTAAAATGTTTATTTTTCAAAAACAAATAAATTGATTTATGCAAACTTCAAAGACCATTTAATAAACACACTTTTATAATTATACTAAACATAATGAAAACAGCATAAAATAGTTTTAATCAAAAACATGGAGCTTAAAAATCATGTAATGATGAAACAGAATAAGTTGCAACAGTCATCTTATCTAAAGCATTTTTCAATTATTCTTTGATTAACATTTAATGATTTTATTTTTTTATGATAATCAGCATGATTTAATTTCTTTCTCTTACTGTTTTCTGAACTTAGCAGTTTTAATGATTTTTGTTTTAGTCACTCAGTGTTTGGTTAACAAATATTTATAATTTTAATATTTGATATAACATATATTTAGTATAATGTTTATACATTATAGTTATTATGTAATCTCATAAGGTATTTTCCTTATTTTAAATCTTTTTATGTCCTAGAAAAGATACTAAAAAGTTTAAAATATTATCAGTTAAATCTAAAAAATGCAATTTGTTCAGGTATTGATGGCACTGCCACATTTTTTTTTTTTCGCAATGTAGAACAGATTACAATTACTATTGGTTGGAAGAACAATGTCTGAAAAGCTCATTTCTTCATAATAAAAACCGAAACTTTAGACAAGATTAAAAATTTAATTGATAATAAAGTAATTAATATTAATTACTTTATCATAATATTAATAAATATAAAAATATTAAAATATTAGGAGGTAAAGATGCAAAGGTGTAAAATTTTAGAATTATAACATAAAAAAAGTGAAAGATAATTTCATTCAAAAAATCTCTATTATTACTAACATGGACGAAGTAAAACTAAATAGAAGCGCGTAAAAATCAAGTAAATGGTAGCAAATAATTTTTTTATATCAAATTTTTTTATTTAAAAGAAACTTTAGTTTTACGAATTGTTTACAGTATCAAAAAGATTAGAGTGCTCAAAATTATTTAACTTCCAAAATTCATTAAAAGATTTTGTTAAAAAAAATAGTTCCTGCTATTTAAAATAAAATGACTAGAAATTATTCTGTATTGAAGTACATCTGTAAAATACAAGGCAACAAGATAGTAAATACAAAACATTTCATAAAATTTAATTTTATGCGAAATATTGCAATTACTTGAATAAATCAAAGTACATATATGCTTCAAAATTTCTGAAATAGTATCATATTATAAGAAAATTCTTATAAGTAACATATTTTTTTAATAAATATATGAAATGTATGAGAGAATGAATGCCGACTTTAGGTCTAGCACTATATATTTTATATTCTTGCGAATGATACATAATAAAGTGTAACACATAAATAACATAAGATCATCTTACTTTCACCCCTCACGACTACCTACTCCGACCCCTTAGTATTCTCTTTCTCACATTCCTCTTCCCTGATTGGAGACTAATTTTCTCATTAGGCTCAGAAAAGTTCTCTGAATGTAGGCAAGCCCCCAACACACGTGAAAATGGAATCACATTTATTTTCAGTGTGCGATATAAGAAATTTCAATATTTTCAGAGCGAGCAATCAACTTATTTGCTGTAACAGGTGGAAACATTTATTTTCACCAAAAAGCGAACTTGAACTATTTGCAGATGAAAAATAAAATCCAATAATTGCGAGAAGTGCATTTTGAAATACATTTTGCAGGGTTTGTTTTGCACAAGGCGTGAAAATATCCACTTTGGTAACTAAAATTATGCACCTATAAATAATTCTTCCTAACCGTTTATGAAACGTTGAATACATTTCTTTTCTCGCGTACTTAATCGCTGGAAAAACTTTTCACTGCACATTTGTCAGGAACATTACGCTCCGATGAAATTTATTTTTCCCTGAGGAGTAAAATAAGCGATATAAAATATTTCAGCAGAAAAGTATTTGTAAACAAGACTATGATATATAAAGAAGGTTTATATAAAAGGGGAGGTTCTTTTTTTACTTTGTATTTTTTTGTGAGTACCCAAAACGTTGCCTTCAGTAGGTGATGATATGGATAATCACTTTACGGAATAAATATTTTATTAAGTCGTATTTTAGTAAAATTTTTCTCTTTCGAAAATAAATCATTTTTTAAAGGGAGAAATATCCCCGTCTGCACTTGATACTTTCAAAAATAAGTATTCAATATTTAAAAAAAAATTATATATATCTATAGAAATACTTTTTTATTATATTTATAGATTCAAAAATATACTGTTAAATATGTTATTTGGAATTTGAATGGACCAACAGCTTTTTAAATTAAAGCACGTAATTTAAAAAAAAAACATAGCTGTAATCTGCAAATGATGTTAAGATTATGCGTGCAGTATTACATCAGAAAATAGTACATATTTTTACGAGAAACGCAGCATGAAAATAGTAACATGGATACAACTAGTAGTGCTTCGTCCATTAGGACTACAAGAGATGCAACAATCGGACATTATTTCAAAAGCTTGCCTTTGCGTTTTTAATCCTGCTAGTTTATTTTTCTACATTAGAAGTTTGATGAACAATGAATGAAAATGAAAACAAATAAAAAATAAAAATAAAGACAAAAAGGAAATGAATAAATAAAGTATGGCATACACATGCTGGGAGTAGCCTAAATAATGCCTAAAAAAATATCAAAATTCGCTCGACATGCAATAGCAGAAGACGAAAATCAAACATTCCCCCAATTAAATTTGGACGTGACTAGGCTGTTCTGGTTAAAGATGTAGTTTGGCGCACAGCCAATAGTGAGATGCTAATAACATAAATAATAACATTTTTAATTAAAATCAATTAAAAATTGTTAATTGCTTCATTACAACATCTGTTTAAAAATTTTAACAATATCAAGTTATATTAAATTTAAAATATAGCTTTTTTAATCAACTAATTATTAAAAAATATCAAATCATTAAAAAAAGTAGAAAAAATGATATACAGAAATGCAAGTGTGTTCTTCAGTACTTAAGTTACAACATTCCCATGCTTACAGTATACAAGACTCTACTCTTGACAACAACGAGCTTCAAAGTGTATTTCAAGAAGTAAATAAGGAAAAATAATCTCCACTGAAATTTTTGAATGAAGAATTTTATTCATGATTTTATTACTATATATATGTAACATTATTTGTTGTGGAGCAGAAATGCAGTTTGAAGACAGTGAAGAGACTTGCTATTTCGTGACGTCGTTTTATTTCATTTTTAAGAAGCAGGCATATGTACAAGTGATGAGCACAATGGACGACACAGAGAGGAATGAGGAAAAAGCTCTTGGACATTTTATCCCTGGTCTTATATAACCTATGATTTGATAGGGAAAACATTTCTTCATAATGCTAATGTATTAATAAGATTCTGATAGGGATTTCTGACGCATGTCAATCACATGTAAGGGAAAAACAGGGATCTTTTTAAAAAGAATGTGCTTACCGGACAGTTTTTTACCCCTTCACGCCGAGCGTGGGAAAGTTAGACTTTTAGCTGACTCTGAAATTCAACAAAGCTTTTCTTGAATTAATTAAGTAGAGACAGTGGAATTGGATCACGAAATAAGAGAATGTTTTAGAATAAAGTTACTATGGGCTAAATGAAGATAAAATCTTGAAAATTAATTAAATTGAAATTAGAGTTAAAATATCATTATATATATATATATATATATATATATATATATATATATATATATATATATATATATATATACACTGGTGTGCAAAACTTAAGCAACATCTGAGAGACGTGAAATTCAGAAATGAGATACAGCATTTTGTTCTGAAAGAATGACGAAAGCATAGTTGCGCAGAAATGAATACAATGCATACAGTATGGAATCAAACAAAAAAAAAAGGCTTTATTGAATTCATAGTATCGTTACACATGATTGTCTGTCCAAGAGGAAGAACAGCAAGCAGATGTTCCTTAGTATGGGATATGCCCTCCCCTTACGGCAAATGTTGCTTCGCACCGTCTCCCCACACTCAGCACCAGATTGTCCAACAGTTCTTGAGGTAAGAGTGTCCATTCCTCAATCAGCATCAGTTTAAGTTGTAAGTAATAATTGAGATACATTCGAGTGCATAGGAAAAATTTCTCTTGTTAAGCCCTAAGTACAAAGAAACAAAATCAGAATTCTTAATTGAATCCAACTTTCCTTTAGTACTGATCAAATGAAGGTATTCGCCGAATATCAACAAACATTTCTAAGCGCTCTTTTCTCACTAAAGCAGGGAAGATGGGGGGGGGGGCGACACTTAACTCTTCGGGTAAACAACCGGAGTGAAACTCAAAATCAGCATCCCCTTGGAACGCATAAGCAAGCAAATCCGTTTGACGGTATCATCATCCCGTCCAATTTCCGTCCCGAAGTGTGTATTCTTCCGGTTCTGAAGGTTTACTTTCATCGTCTGAGCAGGTCAGGGTTGAAGTTGAAGTTGAGTAGCAGAATGGGTGTATAGGTGAAGAGCCATTGATAATGGTGGCGTCGTACTTGTTTGGTAGAAACCTCAGAGGTCGACTGGCATTCGCATCCTTGAGGAAGAAAATGAAGCCAGTCCTTGCGTTAGAATAAATTGTTTAACGACGGGCGCTTCCTTTATTACGTCTTTGAATTCGTGTTCTCATATCAATAGTGGTTTAGTGGCGCAGTCAATTTAAAGAACATTAAGAATGGTGGCGAAATGTATGCGTCATTAATCGAAAAGGGTCAAGGTAATGAAATAATCAGAGGCAAATCCTTAGAAAACAATTTGAAGTAAGACATTTTGCCAGCAAATAAAATATAATAGAGTGGAAAGAAATTTATACAGATATTCCACTTTTGTTTACCAGTTTTTAATGTTTTCCTGTCGTTTATAGCAATTTTTGTTGGTCCCCCTGACTCCAAAATGCATTAATATCCTAAAATTCATGTTTACAAAATTTTATGTTTCCCTTCATTGACATCACACTTAGCGCGGGGGGGGGGGGTCATTGAAGAAAAATGATATCGTAATAAAATAGAAATGCACCGAAGAGAATTAGACGTGAACGGGTGAAATCAATTCAGACAACCTCTTGGAGTTTGAAAGACAAATAAAGGGCAAAAGAAATAAAAGATACACAGAGAAACCCACTTTGTATATTTTGTTTAGAAGTAGTAACTATATTTTACATCTGAATTATCTGTTAATACTGCCATTATAATGCTAATTATCAAAGTTATAAATGCTTAACACAGAAAAAAGACTTTTACATCTTAGGTAATTTGTAGCTATATACTATGAAATATAAACAAATGTAAAGAATATATTTAGTCAATATTTTAATTGTTTTTCTACAAGCAAATAAAAAGATTGAATTGCAAATCCAGAATAGTATCAACAATAAATTTACAAGGAATATTTTTCAAATATAAATATTAAGGTGAAAAAACGAAATTATTAAATTCATAATATGTATGCATTTGTGAAACATTAAATTTTTTTTCTGATCATTTTCACCTGTATTAGTGGTTTACCACAAGTTACAGTTTTCTCCCACTTTCTCTCCAATTACTCTTGTCCCTTGAAAAGTGTAAAGTTGGATAGTATGACCCACAACGTAAATGTATTTTTGAATATAATATATTTTTGAAAAATTTTAGAGTAAAATTCAGCCGAATGAATTTAAAAAATACTCAGTTTATTGTAGAAAAACCTTATCTATATAGTCGTTCGTCAACATTCTCTTTTACCAACATTACCTTTATTTAAATTTAATAAAAATTGTGACAATTTCTTTTAAGATCCATTTCTTACCAAGTTTCAAGTGAGTCCCTGTGAAGTATTTCTGTAAAAATCGTAGTAATGATATAAAGGGTTTATACCATGTTTAAATATTTTAATCTTACATTCTAGACTTGCCATACTTAAGATTCCATTCTAAAACTTTATAATTTGAGTAGTCTTCAGGCGATTTTTAAAAAATTCTTTTGTTATGATTTTAAATATATTGTACTATTTGATGCTACCTAAGTAAGCACTCTCCATGCTAAATGGGTAGAGCACTGCAGCATCATTTTTTCCACTACTGAGTTGAGTAAATGTCATTTCATTTTAATTTGTTTAGATTTTAATAATCGCCGTTTAGTTTGTCACAGTAAAATTCTACCATTATCAAACGATTTAACTTGATAAAAACAGTTAATATTTCCTTCAGAATTCTACTAAGAATTCCTTAAGAAACTCTACTAAGGAAGATAAAAAAAAATACAGAAAAAACTTATACTAGCATTTTTTACAAAATTTGTGATTATTATAACAAAATGGGTGGAAAGAAATAGTTTATTACCGAGAGAAGCGTTTGTAAATGCTTTAAAGTTAGAGATTTGAGGATTTTTTAATGAAAATCGAATTGAAAGATGAAAATTAAAAATAAGAATTCCTGTTGCAGGCGTCCAGGCATAGGGGTAGCGCGTCTTCCCCGTGATCTGGACTTCCCGGTTCGGGCATGGTTGTTCTTCTACTCTGTTCTATCTGTGAGGTGTGTGAATGAGTCCGCCTGTAAAAAAGGGATTGAGCAAGCGAATGTGACGCATGAAGTAGTTAAGTCGTACTCTTGGCCCTAGTTGGCGCTACTAAAAAAACAAGAGATGCTCACTCGGCTTAAATCGCAGACAGATAACTGTAAGTGGGCTTGTAAAGTGCCATAAGTCACAACACACACACGCACTCACGCACACACCCACTCAAACTCACCCCCCACACATTAATATTATATTAATATTAAGTTACATAAGAAAGCGACTGTACTTAATATTGTATTTTTGGTTAATATTTCATGGTAATTATTTATTATTTATTCTTTTCATTGAAAATTTTCTTTTTAACTTTATTACCTTTACAGCAATTTAAAAAACATTCCACGCTAATGAATTGATGAAAGTTGCAATTATTATAGGCCTTTACAACAATTATATCACCTTTACAACAAATTAAACAAATTTACACGCTAATGAACTGATGAAAGTTGCGTTTATTTTAAGCACGATATTTTTGGAGCAGCCTTCTGTAAAAATATTCTGCATTAAAATTAACATAATGATTTTCTATTAAGTTTCTTAAAATACCTATAAATTCCTAAGAAAAATTAATTCCATGGAACAATTTTAATCCATTATACTCCGTCACAATTCCATTAAACTTTTATAAATAATTTAAAACAAGGGAGAAACAGCTAGGACTAGAATTAATTGAATAAATTCCAATAAGATCAGATTTGAAAACCGGAGGTTGCCAACACAATAAGGAAAAGTGTGTTCAGGGAAAAAAAAAACTATGACGTCGTAACTTTCAGACAGTAAGGAGGAAGGAAATTCGGTTTTGTCTACCTAAGTTCTGAAAGCAAAAATAAAAGCGCTTTCAGCAAAAAATCCATGGATTAAAAAAATTTTCAAGATTTAAATTTTAGATTTTTCCCTTTATTTTCAAAAGGAATAAAAGCATTTTTAAAATTGCGTTCTCAAGAAAAGTAGATAAGGAACTTAAAAATTTCTATAAATGAAAAACGTCTCAAATAATAATTTTTAGAGATGACATTTCTTTCTTTTAGATTTTAGACTTCTTTTAGAGAGAAAACAAATTAATCAAGTTTCAAATGTGAAGAATTCTCTAGAACCAACTTTTTTTAAACAAGTTTCAACAAGAAACAAGAGAAATGGACTAGATTAATTCCTAACATATTCTGAAATCCATTTATCAAAAAATATTTTTAAAAATTGATAAAGTAATTTGGGAAGAATTAGGCAATTTCTTTATCTGTGATGTTTTATTATAATGTCAGTTAATGCTTTAATAAAACAGAATTTTAAATAAGAAAGTATGCAAAGATTTTTGCAACATAAAATTGAAAGTACAGGAAAAAATAAATTATAATTATATTTATTTATTCTCATTATTGCGAATAAATACATAATAATATCGAAAAATTAAAAGCGTTCTCACAAAATTTTAACGAATTCGACATACAGTAAAGCTTAGCAGCACATAAATTATGCATTTTAATTTTTATCAAACGTGGATTCATTTAATCCACACGAAGAATGGTAAAACATAAACAAAATAATTATTTGATAGAAATGTGTTATTTATTAGTTTAATAGAAATTCAAAAGAATATCAAACGAACGATACAAACAATACCTCGGATTTTAAAGAGCAAACATTTAATACATTATTTTGAGATATTTTTAAATAAAAATTCCAAAATATCGTACATGACATATTTGTAAACATTTTTGAAAGTTTCTATCTCACGAAAAGAGGTGCTACATTTCCCCCATAAACTAATGACATATGCATTAAATGATTTGAAATTACTATGAGAATTAAAGCAATTTGTTATGAATTCTAACTCGCCAAATGAAAACCAAACGCAACTGTTATGCTATCATTTTTCTTTTCAATTTCCTTCAAAATATAGATATGGAAAGAAAATAATGAATTCTTGAATCTAAAGAGACCAGGTTAAAAATATTCAATGGATAAATATTAAAAAATCTCCAGTGAATTTTAAGCATCATAAGTTAAAAAATATTTCAAATATTTTTGTCTATTTTATATTATTTCTAAAATTTTATAATAGAAAAAACAAGCGAAGACTTAGTTAAAAGAATTTTCTTTATAAATTAAAACGCAAAAAATATGATTTTCAGCATGATAAATACTTGTAAATACTTAGTCAAAATCTTCAAAATACGACAAAAATAAAAGACGGAAACTATTTTAATAGAAAAGGCTTTTTTCTTAAAACCAACATTTCGTTCTAATAAATATAATATTTTTTTAATGAAGCAGGTAAATGTAATATAGCGTCTAAGCAGAAATCAATAGAAAAGAACACATATAGTCAGATAAAGCATTAATGGAAGCACAAATGCAATATAACTACATGAATGCACTAAATGAAATAAATAATAACATAAACACAATATAATTACATGAAAAAATAAAAATTAATAAAAGATATCTTCACCATATATTTACACTTATTTTTGATAAGACAAAAATAGTATGCAATGCAAAAAAAGCTACAGAAACGATCCGTGTTAACATCATCACAAAGAGTTTCAAAATTCAAGCATACTGTACGATTTTAATTAACGAGTTATCAAGATATAATGGAATAAACAACGTGGTTTCCACAGAAACTTACAGGAAAATAATGACTTTTAAAAAGAAAATGATAATATAATCATTTTTTTCTTTGTAACTTTACAAGAAAAACATTAGTTTCCTACTATTCTATTTCATACTGCCTTTTCTTTGACATTTAAAAAAAAGTATATTTTTGCTATTGCAAAGTGTACTTTTGTATTCATAAATGGAATTATAATAAGAGCACGACGACTAAAAACATTTATCATAAAATATGATTGTATAAAAATTAAGCATTGTTCAACAATCGACAATTTATTCTTCAAGGATATAAAATGTTCAAGAAATTGCAACAAATTTATTGTAATGATTTAGGAACGGTAATAAATTTAATTATTTACTTATATTATATAAATGTTATACACATTTGATTTTTTTATTAGTTACATTTTTGTTTTCAGATATATTTCGCGACTTTTTTCCATCACTAGAAAATATATGCTAAGCATAGCTAACATGCGATTGTTAATATAAATTTGAAAGCTATGTATATGTATACAAAGAAAATATTCCAATCGCAAGAGTTCTAATCTTAAAATTTCGATGAATTTCAAATTTTCAAAAACTTTGCTGAGTCCATAGGCATGCATTTCATAATTATGTCTGTGTGCTCGGATATTCAGCCTATGTATTCAACCATTAAGTTTGTGATAATGGTTATGGACATACGAAGTTGGAGTTCTATCAGTACGTATATACGTATACATCTCATATCATTACAAATTGTGCAGAAATCGTAATGATTGAAGGTGCTGATGCATGAGGCCCATGCATCAGTCCCAGCTTGTTTTGCCTATGTACATATTATTATTATGTGCTTGCATGTATTTTAATCAGCGATATCTATTGGCAAAAATAGGAAATATTTAAAAGAACGACAATGGTTTTGGGTTTTACAAATTTACTATTACTTTATTGTAATCATTTTGAAAGTTTTCCATTTATTATTACTGAGTTATTCAGAGTATAAAGACAACAATCATGGAACGCTCCAAATTGCATTTTCGACACTCATCGATTTTTTTGTTTGATTTGAAGAAATATGCTGCCGAAGCCCATTAGACACTTATAGAACTTACGGTGATGCAGCTCCATCATATTCCAATATTCGGTTTTGGTTTCAACGATTTAAGAATGGTAATTTCTATGACAGTGACAAAGAACGACCTAGAGAACCGAAAAAAATTCGAAGGCAATCAATTGCAAGACTTATTAGACGAAAATGGGGAAAATGTGTAGAAAATTATGGAAAATATTTTGATTGATATATATTGTACCAATTCTTTTTTCAATGAATACCTTTTTAAAGTGACAAAAATAATCAAAATACATGCAAGCACCTAATAAATATAAAACTTAAAAATCAAGTATTAGATTAATAAAATATAGCATATTGCAGTAAAATTGTATATCTATTACAAAATTTGAATCGTATCTGACAAAGATAATAAATACTTTTCTAAACAGGTATTTCAAAAATGTAGAGCTTGCACAGACACCTTATTAACAAACATTTTTGAATACATTTTTAGCCAATCACTCTGAATGTAAATACTAAGCGCATTTATATGTGCGTGCGTTACAAAATAACTAATAATTTTTTTAAGGAAATAGGAAGTAAATAATACAATACAATTAAATCCGGAATCATTAAATAAATATTTTTTAAATATTAAAATGGGATGTAGATCATTTTTATTAGATTACAGCTTTCAAACAATCGCCAGAAATGAAATAGAAAAAACAGCAGAAACGCATTTAATTAGCGGAAAAGCTATTTTTTCAAATTTTCAATGGCTACTTATTGATGGCAATTAAAGATTTTTAACTTGAAACACACAAAAAAGAAATAACTTTTGCTTAAATATTATAAACGGCTTCTTTAATTGGAAGGAATTAGAAAACTTACCACAGAATACTCCTGATATTTTTAAAGCACAGATAGTTGAAATTATGATGCTAGGTTTTATGCTACCTCAATTTCAATAAAACTAAAATAAATTTTAATGTTTTGAAGTATCTACTAATGAATATCAAAATAATAATAAACTTAATTTCCTAGAAGAAATCATTAGCAATGATGTGAACTAATATAATATGTATCATAACCGTATTTTTTAAATTCTAATTTTATAATTTATAATTAAAAATTGTAAAAACTACATACAAAAAGATAATTAAAAGTATATAAATTAGAATCTAACATATAGCAAGCTCATTATTCTTTGAAAATATTCAACAATATTTTATCCAAGATGAAAGTAAAATCTATAAATATTAAAAATAATTGCACAATGATATTTTAAAAAAAATATCTAAAATTAATATAAACACGCATTTTAATAAATACTTTTATAAAACAACTAAAAGATTATTTAGAGAATAAAGATAAAACGAATATATTCAAGATATCTGAGCACTGAAAAACAATTTTTACCATAAGTAAGGAGTCAGTTGCTGCTTCAGAGTCAAAATTTAGAAGTCCAGGCATGAGTGCTGCTAAAGGAAAGAATTGCACGAAATAATTCAGCGACAAGCAGTATTCCAATTTGCAAGAAGTTTCGATTCTTTTTATAATTGGAAATTAAACAGACGACTGGCGAACAGCCAATATTGCCTCGAGACAACCAATCACTCATAATAACTGGTTCAGAGCTACTACATAATTACATATATCTGAATTGGCGATAATAGAGCCCTTTTTCAATAAATCACTACAAAATCCTCCCCGTCAAATGAAAGCACTCAAATCACTTGAAAAAGAGATTGATTAAAAATGTAATAAAGTTACGAAATTTTACGGTTTCCTAATTTTTTTCCATAAATTTTCCCATTTTGATTACTTTCTATAAAGAATGTCATTTCTCAGTACGGGAAAATAAAAATCAGCCTTCCGTTTAATGAGATCCCAGTAAAAAAGAATTAATGAATGTCCTGTCAATTAAAGCAGAAAGGAAACTGATATATGAAAAGATAACTGTCAGCTCTTAATTAAAGTTTGGATATGTCCTTGGACCTCTTTTATAAACGATTTGGAATAAAGAATTTTCGTGTTTTGATTTACAGTCTTAGAAGCTTACATTAAAACTTGAGAATGTCTTCTGGGAAATAACAATAAATAGAAGCGTCTCAGTTTTTTAAACTTGCATTTTTCTCGTGAAAATTCCATAAAACGACACAAGAATAAAAACAGAATTACTAACACGGCAATCAAAATAAATCCAACCAATAGACAGATAAATGTGTTTTAGATAAAGTTAACGAAATAAATGGTAGATAACAGCATGGTACATATATGAATAATAGAAATATAAATTATAAAATTCATATATTTGCATTGCAAAATCATATTATAAATTCATATATTTCTCACGATTTTTTAGTTTAAGACATTATTAACTAGGTGGCATATTCACTACAGGTTTGGAACCATCTAAAAAAGATTGAGCTACCACAGGTAGAGAAAGGGAGATGGATAGCTTAACAATCTTGGCTGAAGAAGATGGTTAAGAATTTTAACCAATAGATTAGATCCATCTAAAAATAGTTGAACCTCCACATGTAGAGAGAGAGGGAGAAGGAGATATTATAACTTAACCATCCTAGTTTTAGAATATGGTGAAGAAGAATCTTAACGATAGCTTAACGTTAACTTGGAGCTATTTAAAAAAGGTTGAGCCACCACAAGTAGAGAGGGGAGATGGAGATCTGATAGCTTAACCAGCTTGGCTTAAGAATATAGTGAAGAATCTTAACGATAGCTTAACTATTAGCTTGGAGCCATTTAAAAAAGATTGAGTCACTACATAAAGAGAGAGGGTGATGAGATTTTATAGCTTATAGTAAACAAACAAACAAAAAATGCTGATAAAGAGAGAAAAACTGAAAAAAGAGAATAAAACTGAAAATTGTAGCTTAACAAATAGCATCGCTATTTCAACTTTCCACGTTTTACAAGGAGAAAAAACTCAATTTTTCCCAATCAACAACGAATATTTTTTAATTATTTTTTCACATCTGGTATGAACATGACTCTGCTGATTCAAAACAAATGTAAAAAAAAGAATCAGAAATATTCATGCTATGCCCCTTCTCGTAATGGGTATTTAGTTTCTAATTTCTTAAATATAAAAAAGAATAAATTTGTTGCAGTCTAAAATGATTTTGACAAACTTTTTGTCTGTCACCAAATACAGAAAATAGGAGAGAAATATAAATTTTGAAGGGAAAGAAAAATGACTAAAAATTGTATTTTTTTTCTAATTGTTATCCTAATTACAAACCTAAACGATAAAAAGGTATTAAAACTCAAAAAGAATTTCAATTTTTTCTAGAGAACATCAGGAAAAGCTTCATCACAATAAACTAGCCATCAAGAGACGAAAGTTTGATTCGTAAATGTATTAAAAAAAGGAAAACAATAAAAACCACACATTTTTTTTGTTTGGTTACGAAAAAAAAAAAAAAAGACAACAACATTGTAATCTTAGATTCAACATTGTCCGTTGTAATTCTTAATAATCCAGACATACTTTTTACTAATTAAAAAGTCTCATACAGCAGTGCCGTAGGAAACGGATATCAACAACAGCGAATATATATAATTGTTAAAAGAAATTTAAATGCAAAGCGTGAAAAATTCATGATCTTTCCAAAGTTAATTTATTGATTACTAGCCGCCTTTCGCGACCAGCCGGTTCGCCAGTATTATCGCTCGCTACAATTTTCAATTAAATATTTTAAGTAACTGGTCCCTTAAAGGATTCTCAAACAAAACATTTTTAATCTTCAAATTTTGATAGTCATACCAAACTTATACTGTTTAGATCGTTTCGTTCAATTTACTCTATATATTTTGCTAATTTGTTGTCATTTCCGGCAAAACATCAACTTAATTTAAAATGTAAATGATGAAATTGCAATTAATATTAAGACATTTTTTAATAAAACCAAGCGTTTTATTTTATTTATCATCTTTATTGTTATTTATTAATTATTATTATTATTGAATGTGAGTATTGCAAACAGAATCGCTCGGTATTTAAGTCTTATGTGAACTACAAAATATTTTTCATAATTTATGTAATATCTCAAACAATAATTCAACAAAAATTTCTGAGATTCAGCATAAAATTCAGTTTTTAGTTTTGCTTTCAAAAGGATTGAAATGAAATCAATAATAATATTTTGTTCCTGCCTATAAATATATTTCAAAAATTATGAAGTCTAAATTTAATGCAGTAAGGTATCATATTCTGAGAAATATTCTGGACACACCAAATTTTAAATAAATGAATGAATGTTTCTCTTTTCCACGATCAACTAAGACTTATTTATGAAGTTTTAAATGTTAAACATTTAGAAAAATTCAACGTTTTCATAATCTTAGGCCAATTAATCTTGAGAAACCTGCGCGCTGATTGGCGTATTTTCTTTGAAGCGATCGATGGAAAATCTAAAATTATCCTTTTTTTATTGAATAGTGATATTCAAATTTTCATAAATCAGTCAGTTTAAGTGACTGGAAATTAACTCTTAAAAGTCAGTGATTTAGTTGATTGGAAATTAACTCTATGACCACCATAAAATCTGTGTTTTCTCTTGTGGTGTATGCATTCTCCTTAATATCCGCTCGAATAAAACATCACATACAAAAGTACTACATAGAACAAACACATCAAAAGTAAACATAACATTTCAATAATTGCCAAAAACAAAAGAGAGAAAAATGCAATTAATAAGCAGATGATATTTAGAAAAGTACAGATATTTAGACTGGAAAATGAAATTATCTGAAATTAACCACACGCGCAGACGATATTTACAAAAGTAAAAATATTCAAACCTGAAAAGGAAAATATATGAATTATTCCATCAATAAATGCCATAAGTTTGTTTACATCTTCATTATTTTATGAGTCATTAAATATCAAAATAGATCCGGGACTGAATAAACACCCTGTATAGAGAGTGTAAAAGATCATAAAATAATTTTTCTTGAATTTATTTTTTAGAAAAAATAATATTTCATATTTGTTTCATTTTCTACAGACACTTGCCGAAAATTATATTTTTGCAGATTTCATTTCCAAAAAGATTTAATTTATTTTCAGTTAGAGCTTTAATCAATGTGATGGCAACACTTTGAAAAACGCTATTTTTTTCTCATGAATGCGAAACGTGCTTAATCCTCATTTTTATTTTTGACGAAAAAAATTATTGAAAAACATAGTTAAAATATTTATTTAAAAATTCATTAAAAATAGAAATTTAATTTTAAGATTTAAACAGTAGTATCATTTAAAAAATAAATTTTTTATCTTTAACTTCATGTAAAAATCTTTTTTGTGCGGTAATATTTTCGGCAGTTATAGCAGAAACACGTCAAAATTTCGCTTAATTTTTAAATAAATAAAATTCTAGTTAAAAATTCGAAAAAATAACCCCCAGGTGCACATTCCCGGCCTCCAAGGTATACACGTGCCAAATTTGGTAGCTGTAGGTTGAATGGTCTGGTATGTAGAGCGCCAACACACATACACACACACACACACACACACACACACACACACACACACACTCATTGAGCTTTATTATAAGTATAGATATAGATATAGATAGATAGTAAATATGTGCCAATATGGGTGCCTAATTCCCGATGTTAGTTTCTTTGTTTAACAGCAAAAAATAAAAACGTTTTGCCACAGATAACAAGTAAATAGCATAGTAATAATAATAAAATTTTGACAATCATGCATAAAAAAGTGAAAAGAAACAAAAAGTTTTAAATAAAAATTACCACAATTTGAATTTTGTTAAAAACAGTGAATTTTCCATTGAAAATATAACAGTATTGTATGAAGAAATAAAAAAAATATTGGAAAGGAATTTCTGTCAAACATGTTTTTGCAAAACTCCTCAATTAATGTTTCAAGCTAAAAATAAATTGCAACAATCTGCAAAAAAAGTATTTTAATTTAAAAGACACATTAAAACTTTCAACGGAATTAAATAGCTGGATTCAAACAAGTTCTCAACGTAAAATAATTAAACTAAGTCGAAAATAAAGTTAAGGCTTTTCTCAAGGATTTTTTGAATGAAAGGTTACGTTTTTTTGGAAGAAAGGTTTCCTTATATGTAGATATTAACACAGTTAAACTGCTTCTTCAACAATTTATCTGATAGAATATATTCTTTTGAGACCTCGAATGAAAACCACATTTATTTCCACTGTAAATTCAATGCTTTCAAACGCTACAAAGTTTGGACTTTCTCGTGAAATCAAAGAAATTTCAAGTGGTTCTCTCTGTTACAAAATGTCTTTCACTTCACACATAAACTTATAATTTTGAGGGCAATATCATTTATCTTAAATGCATTTATGCATTATATAATAGAGTCTCTTGTTCACAGATTTTAAAGAGATTTGGCCATAAAGGATTTCCGAAAAAACTTCCTTTTTTAACCTAGACAAGTATAGAATTTTCTTTCAAGTACAAAAGTAAGTCACAACATTAAGGTATTTTTTAATAAACGACAAAGTTTATAAACATTATTATAGAAGTGTTTGATGCTTGGAAGCTTTAATCTTCACATTTTCTCTCAATAATAAACTAGATATCTCCAACATTGATTTTGAGTGAATTGATCATTTTCCATTCGAGTGACGGCATTGTAAAATCTTTAATTCTAAAAATGGTTCGATCGATTTGACTGTGGCTCATTTTAAAGAACAAGAACAAATTAGGATAAATCGTATGGTTCAGAGACATAATTCGGAAATAGCTGTCAGCAACTGTGTGGCACCCCATTCTTTTTTCCTACCACCCATATCGTATTTATATAAAAACATTTCAGTTTCAACCGGATATAACATTCTTGAAATCAAAATGTATGATAGGTTTTAAGAAAAAGCTAGACTCCTGAATTCGATTTTGCAATTCTTAAGTTTTTTTCGAGAATGGCTGGGATCGTGCACATTTTATATATTTCTAACCAAAATAATTTAAAGAGTTTATATAAAATATTTTAGAATAATTCCTAGATGTGAATTTCATCTGTAATATACATACATCTAATACTTAATTGAACTAAAGACAATTATCGGCTAGTCAGACAATGCATTGCTTGTGCCTAGAAATATAAGAAGAAGAAAATGTTCACCCCTCTCCTTCTCCGTCAAGAATTGGAACTATACGGTGATGCATCAGTTACATTTTCCACCAAAATGTAATTGATGCAGGTTTTCCAAAAAAGTGCCAACAGTTTAGATTAAAAAGCTATCGAAATTTTATTTCAACCTTATCTTCAAAAGCACTGCAGTGTAGATGCTCATTATAATAGGCGATAATTAGCTGCATTTGGATTATCTGCATATTTCCTATTTTAAGAGAGTTATATGGAAATGAAACCAATCTTCCTCTTACATCATTTTCACATCCTTTGAGCTTCATACGAATTTAACCAAGGATTTAACCCTCTTCGTAACAAATCATTCGCCGGTTCAAAGGCAAGGAAAATTATTCGAGCTATCGATTTTACTAGTTATAACCAATGAAATTGGCAGCATTACTATATTTTCATTTACAGAAACCCGAGATTATTATTTTGGACGATTTAATTCCGAAAGGCGATGAGTAAGAAGAGTGCTTTTCATGAATTCTGATTTAAAGACGTTTTCCTGTTTTTTACTTATCTTTAGATTGTTTAGATTTATTTTAATTTTAAATAATACCATTTTGTTTTAATTGGAAAATAAGTAATAAATATCTGATTTTTCATCGCTCTCAGCTTATTTTAGTGAAATTAAAGATAAGTGGTATATGAAAAACCCTGGGAAGATTTTTGTTTCAAAGAATGGACATTAAAGTATCTTAACGATAAAGTATCATTTAATAAACGGAGTCACTTATTCAATATCTGTACCGCATTTATTCACAGTAATGGATTTAAGTATTTTACGTCTCTAGGAAGAGTACATTATGAGGCCTCTCTCTTAATAAACTAATTATTTAGTTTTTTATTAATATTGCGAAAACCCACTGGATTTATATAATTATTATGACTCCTGTTTATCCGACATCTGCATGTGTATATAATATTACTGAAGCAGGAGTTCACTGTTTATAAATATTTTAATAGCTAATTAAATATATAGGAACTAGAAAAATCATACTTAACGAAATGATGTTAAAATTATCCTAATATTTTATAATTTATACAATTTGTATTTTTTAAAACTTTATTTGACTGGTAACAAAGACAATGAATCGATTTTTTAAACTGACTTGTTTGTGGCTATCTTTTAATCTAATGGCTCTAAACAGCTGCCTAATCAGGAACATATCTTGTTAGAGGTTGTAAAATCAAATACTTCATTCTAAATGTTTAAAATTTGATATATTCATATCTCAACTTTGATATTTAATACTAACAATTCCTTACTTTTAAAATTACTCAAATAAAACTATTCTAATAATTATCTAATCATTATATTATAGTTCTTGGTAAAAACTTATTAAAAATCTCCAAAAGCGAAAAGAGTATTAAAAGTTCATAAGAAGTAGAAACCAATTACACTTCTTAAAACATCTTAGGGAAGTTTCTATAAATAAGCACGAGCAGCAGGAAATTCGCGGAACATACAAGAGATATAAAGTTTTCCAGTTTGTAATAACGGTTACCAGAAAGAAAATAATTCTTCAAAACCGACAATTTTATATGTGCTTTAATTCACGCGCCTTTAATGCATCCAGTCAAGACCGGTTGCACCCGATCTCCCACTAGACATGAATCTTACAGTCTTATTAATTAATAATCAGATAATATTACATAACTTTTAGGAGATAATGGAGGATAATAAAATATAAAGGATGAGTTCATTGAATAGGATTTAAAGGCTATTATTTATTAACAATCATTTTTTTCATCGTTTATTAATTTAACATTTTCCAAAATCATTTTTATTTTAATTATATATGTCAAAATTCATGATACATTCAATTTTTACTTTCTCGTATATGTAGTATAGACAGTGTATAATAACGTCAAAAAATCTGAACTCAAGATTTTGACGTATCTCCACGTTTTAGAACTCTCTGAATTCGAAAAACACACTGTTTAGATAATGTCCGTCTGTCTATTTTTGCCAAAGATAACTCAAGAACACTTTAATCAGGACGGATAAAATATGGTATTCGGTCTTTACACCAAATTTTCAGATTTCTATCAAATTTTGAATAAACTCTGTTCAAATGAAATCTGTCTGTCCGACTGTTCGAATTAAAGTTAACTCGATAATTATAAAATCATGAAAGTTAGATAAAATTCGATACCCAGATTTAACATTTATAATGTAGATATCTGACAAATTTTAAGCTAAGTCCAACTAAGGTTTGACTGTCTGTCGGTCTGTACTTTTAGATGTAGGTAAAAGCAATAATTCAAAAACACAATGACCTAAATATATCAAATTTGCTATGGGATTTTGTTACTATTACAATTTTTGGTTACTATTAACGGATATCAAAGATTAATCACCAAAACAATTGATGCCAAAAGTTAATATTTCGTAGCTGTTGTAAGCCAATGCCACGTAAAGGCAAGGCAAGTTTATTAGAGAGTATGCGAGAAAGTTTTGGGGAAAACACTCCCACTAGTTTTATTAATATCTCCATCCTTTCCATTTATTGAAGTTTAATACCTTTGTTTTCATGACTCACGCATGTAGTTAATTTCAGCTAATAAATTAGATAATTTCTTTACCATTTCTTAACTACAGTACAGAAAAATGCATCTAATTAAATGGTATGAGAGAATTAGTGTAGGGAATCAAAAGGTCTCAGCGACAGTAAACAACATCTCTTTAAATAATTTCAGATGTCCTTGCTGCGTTAAGAATTCAGTTAACCACGTGGTCTCCCTGTTGATGTTAGTATGTCTTTTTTTTCTAGTAGA
This sequence comes from Argiope aurantia, assembly GCA_026543865.1. Lineage (NCBI taxonomy): Eukaryota > Metazoa > Arthropoda > Arachnida > Araneae > Araneidae > Argiope > Argiope aurantia. The sequence continues at coordinate 76,852 of JAPMOR010014882.1, read as the reverse complement.
AAGGACTTGACTCCTGTACTTGGGAGAGTTTGATCTCGGCTCTCTCCCGAGAAATTTTATGAGTAGTTCTCTAGGCATACTACATTATGGCGTAATCATGTGCCTTTTGTTGTTGATGTTAGCAATAAACCACATAAAAGACAACATGTGTCTTCAAGTCATTTCACCCAGACCACAATCTTCACTATCAAATAAATTATTGTGTAATCATGAAATGCAACAATTTTTACATACTGATTGATTATACTGAGAGGGATAGACATTTGAAATTTGCTGGGACATTTTCGTATTACATTATTTTTCCAAATGTGTTCTTATTTTTGTTCATGAGTAAATAGCTGATTACTAATTAAAACATTAATTATCATTAATAATTCAATGAAAAAAATACTAACTTCTATGTCTCGTGGGCTTCCGATTTTCATCATGCCTCTAAAAATTTAATTGTAATAATTTTAACTATGAGGCATAGATTTGTTTAGCCGATGATATCACAAGTGTAAAAAAAACCAGGTCTATTTTGGAAAAATTATCTTTTAGAATGCATAAAACCAAAAATATTTGAAACAGACTCTTTTTGCTTGAATCTTCATTCGTTGGAATGTTTATCTCAAACGATTATAGCTCGAATCAGTGATGGATTTATGCGTTTAGCAGCAACAGGCAGATTTATGTTAGTTACATATTTTTTGTATATGCTTATAGTTTTAAGTACATCGCTTATGTAAGTAGTTTTTTTTAACCTGTTTTCAATGATTTAAATTATTTTTAGGTGAGTTGCATGCTTTTGTAATTAAATTGTATTTATGTTAGTAATATATTTTTTTTGTATATGCTTATAGTTTTAAGTACATCGTTTTTTAAGTAGTTTTTTTAAACCTGTTTTCGATCGATTATTTTAAACGATTCATTTTATTTTCTTAGTGTTTGATGCATTTAAAATTAAACATTGTTAATTAATCGAACTGCTCATGATGAATCTGAGAAAATTTTGTTGACAAATTCTTGAGATATTACATAAATTAAGAAAGATATTCTTTACTGCCCATAAAGTTTAAACGCTCAGTGACTCTGTAATCAGTAATCATATTATGAAAAAATAATTTGCTTCAGTAAAAAATAATATTATATTAATTGCAGATTAATTCTTTCAACTTTAATTTAAAGCATAAATTCTACGAGAGGTAACAGAAAATTAGAGAGATACATATTACGTTATGACTGAAGGCCTTTATAATATTATAAGTGAATTATATGACTCTCAAAATTTAGTTTTAAAATATTTTGATGAAGAATCTATTAAAGGAATTGCGTAAAATATTTAATGGTACGACCGGAGTTTAACCCCCTGCTTGGCGCAATTTTTAAAAATCGCCAACAACGGTCTTGCGAAATGTTCAAAAGCAAAGGAGCAGTTGTCCAATTATAGTCCACAATAAAGATTGCCAGCTTTGGCGCGTTATCGCAACTTGGTGAAGAAGGGTGTTAAACTCCGGTTCAACCTATTTAATTATTAAAATTTAAACGAACATTAAGATTGGCGAACCGGGTAGTCGCCAAAGGCGGCTAGTGTTAAATAAAAAGGCTTATTGAAACGAGCACGGACGTGATCAATTTTACTTAATAAAGTATTAATATTATAGTAATATTTTATAATTCATAGAAGTTGTGCAAATTTTTAGAAAAATTATTTATTTATTAACTGGACTCATAAGTTTTTTTAATTGACCTGCCAACGCCCTCCTCTTCAATTCAGAAGTCCTAGGCAGCTAAGTGAAAATCTGCCATTGATCAAAATCATCTTTGAATATCATAACGAAAAGTTTAAATTAATCATAGAGCTGAGATACTAATAGAGGGAGTGCAACCCTACTTTAGTGTAGGATAAGATAAAATCACGTGACTTGTGGAGAGAATTTGTGTTCACTGTAACCGCATTCTCCGTTCCCCATTATATTTCAATGGCAGATTTTTTCTCGCTTTTAACTGTTGGATTTTAAAACTTATTTAAGCCATGGTTAACTATTGCTGTGCAATTGCATGCAAAGAAAAGGCTTCTAAGGATAGTTCTGTATCATTTCACAGGTATGCAAAATAAACATATTCTGTTTATATCCATTTTAAGTCAATTTAAAATTTCGTAACCTCCATCACTCAGTGATTTTGGTGTTAAAACTGAATGATATTTCATAGTTTGGTTTAGTTATTGTATTAAATTTATTTAATTTGTTATTAAGCTTCATTTAAACTGGTGTAACTGCATTATATTTTGTTACTTGCTTTATTTTAATCTCGAATGTGTTGCAAGTGCTTGGCTGCAGGCTTGGCGTGATTTTTTCTCGCCAATACAAGTGTTTACATAAAAACACCATTGGTAATGGTAAAAAAAAACACTATTGACCAATTAATAATTGTGTATTTATTTTAGTGCAAATGAAATTCCTTATTATTTCCAAAATAATTTTTTAACCATAAATATTCGAAATGTATTATACCGTAAAAGATATTAAATCATCATTGTGAATGAAATAGTGAAACTAAAACGTTTTATTGAAAATGTTATATAGTAAAATTTCATAAATATGCTAGCAGTAATTGCATGATTTTATAAATTTTAATTAAGATCTAAAAAGAAACTAGTGGATATTCTAATGATAAACTATTAAAGAAAGAAATGCTATCTTTAGAGATAAAAATTTTGAATGAATGTTAACTTTATTAATAATTTGCGATATGCATATACCCTAAAATCACCGTTTTTGCAAAAATTTCGAATTTTCTTATTATTTTGTATTAAATCAACACATTTAAGATTCCAAAAATGATTTAATTTTGTTTCTGCGGTAGTTAGAAGCAAAGTTACCGCCAACACTATAAACCAGAAGCGAAATATTTAAAACTGATATTAATAAGGAGAAGGCACGAGGTTTAAAATTGAGTTCGGAATGAGATTTTGTATAATGATAGTGTACATTTAGAATGTTTATTAATGAAAATATTAAGACTCAATAGTCAACCTTAAAAACTTTCAAATTAGCTTATATACTAATAATGGGTTGCCCGAAAGAGCGCTCGAGAAGTGTAGTGGTTAGTGCACTGTCGTAGCATTCAGAAAATCTGGGTTCGATTCTGACCTGGCGTTGTTTTCTTTTTCTTTCTAAATTATTACAAAATAATTTAACAGTTTTAATTAATATCTTTGTCATTTTTTATGCAAAAATGAATATTATTCAGAATACTTAAGGAAAAAAAAACCTGGGTCACTTTTATAATCTGCTTTTATTATAAAAGGTTTTTTTTTAAATCTGCATGAGATAATGATAAAAGTATTTGAACATGTAATGTAAAATTAAAAGATGTTTTGGGGTAAAGAAAAGAAATAAAATATTTACTTAAAGAAGAAAAATACTCACTTTTAATTAATGCACAATAACAAAATAAAAAAGTAAATATAATTCAAATCAATAAACTCAGCTACTGATGTAAAAAAGAAAACATTATTTTCGAAACCAGTTTACTTAGTTTTCAAAGAATGAATGAATACATATAAATTATTTAGGAAAT
>JAPMOR010014882.1:41970-56388 GCA_026543865.1 Argiope aurantia | reverse complement strand
ATATATAAATATCATTATAATCTATTAATCACTTTCACATATATAAATTTAATAAATTCACATATATAAATTTAATAGATTACATAATTTTAATTTTGTTGCCGTTGCTTTAATTTTGTTTTGTTTAATTTTAACCAAGAATTTACTGAATTTCATCCTTCAAATTTAAAAAAAAAAGAACCTACTGGAACTTTTTCAAATGCGTCTTTATCTCGCATGATTGAACATCTTTGAATTATCAGTTGGAAACGTTAACGATAACCCAAAAATTGCACTAATATTTTGAGAAAATGTGTCATATGCATATCTTTGTTCTTGTATTTCTTACAAAATGGCTAATCCCATCTTAAAATGAACAAAAATCAAGTAATTATTCAACTCAAACTTTAGAGGGATTGAAAACAGGAGATCGAAATTATATAAATTATTTTAGTTAGGAAAATATAAAGAATTCAAACAAGCATTCCCAAATAAATGACTTTTAAAAGAGCAAATAAAGAAGTAGAGGAGACAAAATAATACTTCTCTTTTTATAAATTAAAAGAAAAATTCGATTGTATTAATTTAAAAAAAATAAGTGCTTGATTACCAAACGCGCAATTAAAAAAGAAAGTATACAATACGGATTTGCAATTTTTTTTGTTTCTCACAAATACAATTTTTGAAATTAACACGAAACATCTAGCTCAAAGAATATATTTTAAATTAAACAAAAATACTACAGAATATGTCTGCATTTTAATAGCATATTTTATATAAATTAATAAAAAAATTTATTTTTTAAATTCTATATACCATATGATTTGATTGCAAAACTTTCTAAATAGTCTTTTTTCAGTGGTTATTTCCTAAGGACGAATTTCCACTGAAATAACTGTTATAACTCCATATATATTTTTCAAACTTTATTAAAAGATAGAAAGAACAGAATAAATTAATAAAATAGTAGCTTTATAAGCTTATAATAGTAGCTTTATAGGATGATTTATTCAATTCAATTTATTAAATTTTAAGCAAATATAAATTAAAATCTGAATACATAAATGCTTTTGACATATATATTAAATGAGACCAATAAAACATTAAATATACTAAGGACAGAATCCCCAGTTGCAAGAAGTGGACTGATTCCGCGAATTCATTTTATCACTTTGCAAGCATAATTAAGCAATGAGAATGCTCTATGTTTATTATGTAAGTATAATTTAAAATAGCACATACTTTTATTGCGATTATGAAGTTCATTAAAGATGGTTGAAATAATTAAATTAATACTATTAATGAGATAAGCAAACAGCTGGTTGCCGAATACTAATTAGAGAGCAAAGATAAATGTTAAATTTAAAGTATAAACTAATCAAAACTTCCTATTTTCAAAAATCGTGTAATTTCATCATAAAATATATTAATTTTTTTTCTCAATTCAGTTACATGTTTAAATACCTTTTACCTTGAAAAGTATTTAAAGATAAATCTTATCAAAGCATTAAAATCTGAAAAAAAGAAGCTTAATAGGAATGATTAAAAACGAAAAAACATTGCCTTCAGAATTTAACTTTGAAAAATATCCCACTTTGATTTGAATACATGAAATACGATTCTATTTACAGATTCCATTGTAAATCGACTTTTTCGAAATACGAATACATAGAAGCCAAACAACATTGTTTGGCTTCAAGTTTCAATTTTTATTCAAGAAAACAATATTATTTGCTTAAATAAAAATTTTTTATCAAAACAGATTTATTTACTAACATATTTTTATCTTTTTATTTCAAAAATAATAAATTTAGAAAAAGTAACATTTAGAAAAAACGCATTATATATATTTCTAAGCAATTATAATTTCTAAACATAAAAAAATAAGAAATAAATATATATTAAGTATGACAAAAATTAAAGTGTTAAACATAACATTATCTCGGACACACGTTTAGATAAAATATCGAAATGTACACGAATTCGTTATAAGTGAGACATCAAATCAATCAATATTAATGATAAAATCAATTATTTTATGAACAATAAAATATTACTAATATAAAAATCTATTATATTTCAATAGTTTGATATTCATATTCTTTTATCAAAATTCATATTCTTTGATAAAATATGAATTTCTTTATTTGATGTTAATCAGCATTATTTCTTTTTGTAATTAAAAAAAATGTTATCATAAATTATTTATCTATGAAAATTTGAACAAATTATTGGAACAATTTGATTAAAAGAATGATTAATTCTTTCATTTATTAAGATTTTAAAGGCAGATGATATTCCTGAGAATGATTTACGGCCCTTCTATTTATAATAAAATTCTGCTAAGCTATTAAACTAATTTTAGTAAATAAATCCATTAAAATAATTATTACTAATAATTCATTCTATCAAAATAAAGATGACAAATTCTTTACACACATTCACTTAAAAAAATACAGAAGCTTTTATTTGCAAGTATAGAAAAAAAATGCATAGAGATTATAATTCACCTTTTGTTACTTTTGTTCTATAAAAAATTCAATTCGGACATTAGAAATATGTTCAAAACTGAACTTTGTTTATTTCTGGCAAAGGGAAATTCATTTTTTTGCCATATTTAATGACCCAAATTCAATGCAATCAAGGTCACAAACAAGTGATACAAGAACTGAAGTTATCATTAAGTTCATCAGAAATAGTAATACGCATGACGTGACTGTAAAACATTACATTAATAGAATTACCAGTTTTTCTCGTGAAAGAAACAAAACTGAATTTATTTAAAATGATTTATATTTAAATATATATATATATATATATATATATTGATTAGATATTCATAAACGATTCACGGAAGTAAAAACTTGATTTAATATTATATAAGATTTAAAAAATCCTATATAAGATTGATTTTGAATACTTTGAAACAAAAATATTATAAATTCTTTTTAAATCATCAATTTTGGAAAGCTGTATTTTCGAAGAATTTTCTCAAAACATTTATTAATCGATAGACATTTCAGGTAGAAAGAGCTTTAATTGAATACAATTTCCTCAAAATTATTATGAACTCAGTTTAAAAGAATCTTTCTACTTTAAAAAAGAACTTCATTTTATAATAGTATTTTGTAGAAATTTGATTGTGGAATCTTATAAAAAAATCTTTTCAATCTAATTGAAGCATTACATCCGTATTAACACAAGATATTGTTCGCTATCTCCACGATGTTATTCAATATTCTGAATGTCGGCCAATATTGTGAAGATATCGCAACAATGCTATTCGATATTTTGTGCTAATAGGGATACTATTTCGTTTCCAACCATTTTACATTATACAGTGCAACTATTCTATAAATATTTTCTAAAATAATTTGAAGATTTTTTTCAATTTCTCTTGACCAGCTAAATTTTTCAGATCTAATTACAAAAAAAGTGCTGAAATTCAAAAGTATGTCTTTAGTTCCAGATATCTTTAATACAGACAATTTTATGGAAGAAATCGAATAAAATTTATAACATATCCTAAAGCATGAAACTCGAGTTACTAAAAGAAATTTTTCATTTCGAGCATTGTAATTATTTGTAGCATAAATCGTTCAACACATAATATTATTGAAAAAAAATAAGAAAGGAAAATAAAAGAATCTCAGAAATGCAAACGAAAAACAAGCGATTACCAAATATCGATTACAGACAACAATTATTCTCGGCATATAAACTATATATCAAATATCACATTTTTAATCATGTGACTTACCGAATCCAAACCATCTTGTTTTAGATTCCAAAACTTTTCCCATCCCGACGCAGTGAAATTTTCCTCAATTTGCATTTGATTCCTTTAATTACCAAGTTGTTTCTAAAATAACTGTGCACTCTTAGCAGATGAACAAGCCGGTGATAACAGCCCAGATGCAGTTTCCCATTTCGCCTCGAATTTTGAAGTACCGAGTCAAGGATTTTTATCGTTTGTCTCCCACAGAACCTATCTCATCGACACCAAACGATAACAGATCAAAAGTTGTTCGAAATCATTATCGTTTTCAATTTACCAACAAAAACCACCGTTCATCTGTTAAGTCAACATTGAGTAAATGTATAGCAGATAGACGACAGACTTCTTGCCGAATATTTAATTCCACATCAACTTCATAGTGCCGAATGTTTATGAAGTAGTTCAAAGTTAATGCTCTTCACCAACAACTACCACTTGTTCTTCATCCAGTGACGCAACAAGAACTGTATTTTATCCTACGTAATGAAAACAAAACAAAAATAAAATCTTTGGTATAGGGGAAGGAAATTCATTGGACGAAACGAGCACCATTGGCAGCAACTTTTACAACTATTCTAGTTGTTTTTTCATTTATTTTTTATGCGTGCCGTTCGTTCGAAGAACAATGCCTACGCATCACCCAGTGAACAGACTTCAGTAGGCGTTGTTTTAGCAACTAAATGTATACAGCGACATGCAGCGGCAGAAGTAATTATTCCCACTTTTATGCGTGATTTATCTACAAATGAATCAGTCACTGAGCATCTACGAATATGGGCTAGTGAAGTGCGGTAACGGATGAAAGATCTGAGAGATGGTGTCAGATAAGGTTTATTGGATGACATGTTTACGTGTTGTTTTCTGACGATAAAAAAATGAAATAAATCTCGCTCTCGTATAAGGCAGGTATAAAGATATCAGCTTGATACAAAAATTGTTTATAAAAGGATATAAAGTTGCCCCAGTTTTCTTGAAAAATCATTCGCAAGGTTTTTTTTAGCGAAGTGAGAAAAATACAATACATAAAATGATGACTTTTAATGCCTTTTTTTATTATTTTACGTAAATCAAAGTACGGATTTAATATTTATTGCTTTGGTTATTTTATCACTGCCTGCAAGAATAAAGCAAATATATTATTTTTCAAACTCTTTACGGATTTGGTTTATTTATTTTGACTTCTGATATCTGTTAATCAGTTATTCATAAGTATCTGATAGTCTATTTATCAAAATAATAAATAATGATTGATAAAATGACTGCTGAATTGTTATTTTTAATTGCATATATTTTAAATTCGAATTAATTATTTACTAATTATATTTTAAACTCGAATTAATTTAAAAATAGAAATTAGTTAACATAAAATTAAAACTGAAAATTTTCAATTCCAGATATAATGGAGAACTCGCGTATTAACCAAACAGTAAGAATCAAGTAAATAAAATTAGAAGCTCATAATATGAAATGTCATATAGAATAATTAAAAGAATTTTTCCAATTTATTCGATATATTATTGGTAACAAACCTAATTATTATTTCCAATATAAATGATAAAAGTGTTTATAATTTGAACATGTCCCAATTTAATTTCTCTGATTATTTTAGATCGACTGAATTTTAAATTATTTTTAATAACGAATCACGCATTGCATATGCGGGAATACAATAAATTATAAATCACATTGCACATTAATTTACTCTTTTTTAATGTCCAATTTTCAAAATAAATTTTCAATAGTTAATAAAATAATGAATAGTTAATAGTTTAATTCGTAATTATAAAGAGATTTCTGGGCAAGACATAATCATCAAATAAAAAGTTAAATCAATTACATGTAGGGAAATTGTTTCATATTCATTTACAAAATGTTCTATAGAACGTCGTTTTTAGAATAAATTTTTATTTCTAATTAATTATCTTTCATTATTTAAAATTTAATTTCAGATTACTATTCCGCAATGTCAAAAATTTAAAAAAATGTTTTTTTTTTTTTACGAAAATAAGACGTCATTTTTCCGCAAGTTCTTCGTCAATAATGAAAGTACAAAAAGACAAATTACTTATGATTATTGGCGGAATGCATAAATAATCTTTTCAAAATTATTTATGAAGTACAGCTACATTTTAATGTCTATATACCTAGAAATCGAAAATACACGAAAGAGGCAGTTCATGTTACATCACCAAAGCACTTCTGAAATTGTGTAATATATAAGGATGTCTTTTTTTAGTACATTTGTACTCAGATACAAATATATTCCATAGAAGTACAAGAGATTTATTCTGGAGATCTTACGATTAAAATTATTTCCAAATTACAGCTTTATAAGTGTTTTGTATTTATCACTGTAAGCATGGGGATTGAGATTTATAACTACACCATATTCTATTGTTAATATTAATCTACATGCTTTCATCAGGGATTTAATCAAATTCATGATGCCATCATGATTAAGTTTTATTTGTTATGATTTCTTTAACACAAATCGATGGCATATACCACGATGATACGTCTAAGCAAATAAAAAAAATGTTAATTTAATTATGGATTCATAATTTAAGTTCATTTTAACGCTTTGTGCTCTTATCAAAACAGTAGCATCTTCTTAAAAATTGTTTAAATGAGCGCTTTAAAAATGTAAATGTAGATCTAGGGAGTTTATAACAAAGGGCTCGATTTTTAGATCTAGAAGGTTGCGAATTCAATGCTTGATTCTGTCGAAAATTTATAATTTAAATATATGCGGAGAAATTTGAAGAAATAGTTAACTCTGATTCTACCATCTATCTTGCTACGCAGAAGTTTAGTGAGAGGAGTTTCACTGTTTCGACGATGGTTTAAAATTGATAGAAGACATAAATATCTCTAAATTAAATTAAAATAATAAATTTAGATTTTAATAATTAATTAATTAATATAATTCTAAAAGAATGAAGTTTAATTAAAATTGCCAAATGTTAGAGCATTTAATTAAACGCAATATAATTATTACAGTTTTTACCGAAAGAAGCAGAATAACAGTAAAATTGCAATGCAATCCATCGTTTAAATATGCAAATTCAAAAAAAAAAATATTCCCTTTGAAGTCTATTTTGCCTATGATATTTGAAGTAAAATAATTTTAAGAAAAATAGTTTTCAAAGATATATTTTCATATTCATTAAAGCGGATATCCTTAATTATTTTTATTTCATTTTCTTTATAAATATTACTAGATTTGGTATTCAGTGTTTTCAAGTTCATCACCAGGTGGCGCTCGTTACTTGAAATAAAACTGAATGAAATTAATCAGTTAACTAATAATTAAGTTTGGAAAATATTAAAGCAGTCTATTGTCATTCAGAACATATAAATGTACAGTATTTAAAAATCATAGCATAGTGAGAGGTGAGTGAGTGAAAGATCAATTACAAAATTCCATTTTCATAGAATAAGCTAAGTAAGAGCTTACTGTGACAGATATCTTACTAGGGATCTGTTTAGGAGCGCTTAGGGGAGAGCGGATCGTAAGCATATCGATTAAGAAATTTATTTCCGTAGTTGCCAATTAAATAAGTTTGTAAAATATGATAATTCTGTTAATAATAAATTATTAAATTAATATTAAAGCATAATAAAATATAATTAGTCAAGTTTCCTATATATTTCAATATACTTCCTTATTATATATTTATAAACTTGTTTATAAATTATTTGTGTCTTACATTCCACTTCAATAAAATTTTATATAAACGTTCATAGCAACCTGGAAACATAATAAAAACAAATATATTTTTAAAAGTTAATAAATAAAAAAAGTTTATTTTAAAACAAATCATTAACAAGTTAAAACTGTGTGGAATGTGAAACTAAACTGATCATGTTATTGAAAGAGGAGTCTCATCATGTGACTGCTAAGGGACGCAAAATACCTAATCTACCACCAAAAGGGTGCACAAATAATTTTGTTTATTTGCAAGCTTTAAAGTAAATTAAAAAGGAAATAAATATATTGCCTGTTTGTTGAGCTAAACGAATGAAAATGGGTATACAGACACTCGAAGTGATAATGAACTTCTTTCACGCTAAGTATATTTCTGAAACGGTATTGGACAATTGTCTTTATTTAATCTGCTATTGGGTCTTCAATTTCACAATTGACTTTATTCATACTTGCGAACAGAATATAATAATCGACTGATGTCACTAACTGTTTTTGTATTCATTATGCATTTATTCAAATAAATGTAAGCGGGTATGATCTATGCTTCATTGTTTTGTAAAAAACACAATCGATTGAATACGAGTTTAAGCTGAAACTTAAGCATGTAAGATATGATGCGGTTCTGTTATTATAAAAGAAATACACGAATGCACGTAAATTTCGAAGAATAAGTTTAAATTTATAAAGCATTCGTGTGTGCTTTACTATACGAATCTTACTATATGAATCTATATGGATACAGTGTATTAACATGTGAGAACATGATGTTTTGGTTTGGAATGTTTGAAGCCACAAAATTCACGGGCAAAAAATTGGTGATTTATCACTTTTGACGCATCAATTTTTCGCTTATAGTGTAATTAGAAAATGATAAAGAAGGTTGTCACATTTGGCGACTTATCGCCAACAAAAAGTTACAACTTGGAGCAAATGTCCGCCATATACCTGATTCTCCTGTCTGGCAAATAAAGGGCAAGGTTGTAAGAAGTTTTCACCCGAAGAAGCACAGAAAAAAAAATGGGAATGGGTGAAAAAAAGTGGGAAATTTAAAAAGTTCTGGTCTCGAGAAAAAAATTTTAGAACTCGATTGTTTTGAGACGGTTATAAACCATCGCGTTTCTAAACGTTGGTGATTGCGAAATATAAGTCTTTTGGAACCACGATGTTTTTCTGTAGGATTGATACCACGTGACTTAAAAAAATAATGTTCTGACATGATAATAACTTAAAATTTGCAGTGGCAGATTTTTTTAAATTATATTTTTATTTATTTAATAGCTGAAAGATCTTTTTCATATGAAATCACTAGGTTGTCATTTCATTAATATAATTAAAAGTAAATACTTAATCAGAACTTACATGCCATATTTTATTAATATTTGACTGGAAATAATGTAATAGTTTTATCTAATATTGAATTCATTTAACATTTTTTTTCATATTAAAATTCATAAATTTATATCTTATTAAAACTATGTTCTGCTGAAATTACACTAAGAATTTTTTTGACAATAATGTGCACCTGCCTAGGAACAAGACAAGGAATGACCTAGTTTTTGTTTATATTACACAAATATTATCGTTTTACAAATACTGCCTGTCTCTACTATGTTAGATATTAAAATTCCACACAATGAAGCCACCATTTCATTATTTATTAGATAATATTCTATATTTTAATCAATATGTTGTAATTTTCAAGACCTGAAACGTAAGATTTCGCTGACACCAGGGAATATATTTGGTTACTCTTTGTTATACAAGACTATCTTAGACAAAACACTTTTCATAATCACGCTTAATATCTTATTCTTTTAATCTATTTAAAAAATCAAAGTCTTTTTTTATATTTCCAATTAGGGCGAGGTGAAAGGAGTAAGAAGTCGACTTCCTCATTTTTCTTCAAATGTTTCTTATTGTTTTCTATTTGGTGTTTATAATAATAAATACATATAATAAATAATATTTATTTATTAGTTATTTGGAGCGATTTTCTTGATTAGCATGATCCACAGATGGTTCCAAATCATACTGTAAATTTCATAGACTTATAGATAATAAATTCACAATTTTACTTTTGCAAGAATGCTAGTTATAAAGAAAGCGCGTAAGACATAAAAAGAGAATTTAAAGAAACGAGTGCAAGAGACTCGTAAAAGAGGTGTAAAAAAGATTGTTTTTACTAAGAAATTGGAATTTGTTACCTTGCACTTAAAGCATCTTAAAAAAGCACACTGCAGTTTCTGCGTATTGTGAGATATATTTTACCTCTATTTCAGGAAACTAGGATGTAATGTTGCAAAAGTTACAAATAATTGCATAAGGGATATTCGAAGCAATTTTGAGTTGTATAATTTATTATGAGTTAAAATTTTAAACAACGCATATTCATTACATATTATGCCAGAAAATATACTAAGCAATGTTTAATTAATTAGTACAATCTTGTATTTTTTAAGAAAAAAATATATTTGACTTTTATCTGAATTGTAATATGCATTTTTGCCTCTGTCCTAGAGTTTTTCATATTTTCAACAATGATGTAATCATATGTGCTTGTTGCCAAGTGACCAAAATTTTTACTAGCATTTTTTTTGTCCTATTTAAATTTGTAGTGCCATATTCATGAAAAAAAATGAATCGATGTATTTTTATTCTATTCAAACTCAAACAAGAATAACTTTGATTAACGTAAATTTTATGAAACTTCTTTACCTATCAATCTGTGTTCTTGTAGAAATTTAACCTTCGTTAGTTAAACTTTAGATTAGACTAGAGCGAAATCATAAAATATCCTTTGAAAATAAGGATTATAGCACCAGAAAGTGAAACATCCACAGAGTTACAAGAAGTTCTCTCAAAATAGTAAATTCATTGGGACCTTAAAGATGCAAATAAACTTCACTTAACTGTTGGCCTAGTTAGCACAACAGAAAATTCTACAAGGTTTTTACCAGATAAAGAATCGTTAATAAATTGATTTACACATAAGCATTTGTTATAGAAAAATATATATGTAAATGTATTTGCATTAGCATTAGCGTATTCTATGTGTATGTTTCTCCATATTTTTACAGAGTCCCGGCAATTTGATACTTGTGGAAAATCGTGAGTTGCAAACGATTTGGAAAGAGGTGTGACAGAAAGACGTGATATTTGTTTGGACCTCCAAAAGAGAAATGTTAATTAATTGTTTGATGTTACGTTTAATTTTATCTTTTATACACACGCTCTTGAATTTTGTCAATGTAGTAAATTTAAATGTCTTTAAAAACTTTAGCCTGATATAAAAATTAAAAATAGGATGGAGGGGACAATTATTGTAAGGAAGAAGGTAAAAAAATTTCAAAATTTCGAATTTCTGTATGCTCAGGATATTCTATTCAACTTAAAAATGTAAATAATGCCATTTGTTCCCTTTTTATATGTACAGGATGATTATAAAAAAACCATTACAAGTTCTAGTGTAGATTTGGATACCTCTTCGATTGGCGACAAATTTCAGCGATGAAGCACTACTTCTAGTTTCCATAATGTTTTGCTTTCATTGACGTTGCTTCTGGGTTACCGACCGAAAAGTTTTACCCTTGGCGCTGCTCTTGGCGTCAAAAAATATACAAAAGATCAAGGGGCACCCAATAATAAATTTTTAACATATTTCCAGATACGAGACCGTAGCTATCATACCGTTTACAGGAACGAAATAAAATTTTGATACAAATTATTTTGAGGTATGCGTCAATAATCACATGAAAAAAAACTGTTAAGCAGTTATGGTTACAGTGACAAAATTTCAAAATATTCTAATGTCAACACCAACTTATTTTTATTAGAAGCATGAAAATCATCAGCTTTAGAAGACTTAGAAAATAGAAAATAACCGATAACTGCAGAGAAACAACAGAAAAAAACATTTTATTGCGCTTCATAAATTTTCTACTTGACCTTCTTTAACCACTATGACCCTTTGCATACGCTAGATAGTACCTAGAACCAAAGCAAGTGCTGAAAAGAATCTAGTATTATACTTCACGTCTCTGTCAGGCACACCACAGGTGTTTTCTCTTTTCTAGTTAGTCTGTCTAGCGCTGGTTATTTTCGTGCTACAGATACCGTTCCAACGCTATTTATTTTTCTTTGCTATGGAGAACACATTTAAATAAAAGAAATTGATATTGCTATTTGAAAATTTAGAAATTTTGTCCTTGTAGCTGTAACTGTTAGAGGACAGCTGTTATTTTTCATATGATTCCTGAGCTCATACCTCAAAATACCTTGAACCAAAATTTTATTCCAAATTATGACCTTGTACCTTAACACCTTGAACCAAATTATTCCAAAATTAGGTGAACGGTTTGATAGTTACAGGGATATTTTTTAATCACCCTATACTTTGACTTACACGTTAATCAATTTTTTGAAAAGTAATCATTACCAGAAAATTTTATCATTAAAATAATTTATTGACCATTAAGATTCCTTATCATAATTTCCAAAATTGTGTTCTATTACAAAGTTAAGATTCCTTTCTTTATCTTTAAATTATGTAAGAAATATTTCGAAATTATCATTACAATGTTTCTATTCGGTAAAAATTATTTTTTAAGGAAATTCTTGCAAAGACACGAGCTGTTTTTATTGAACTAGGAAATAATATCAAGGTGAACTTCTAGCTTGTAATGACAATGATTTTCAGAGGAAAATATGCATGAATGAAAAAAACTATATTTTATTGTGTTATTGAATACGTACAATAACTCCTAAAATTATTTGATCATAAAAATGTTTGTTGTTTTTGTAAGATACCGAAAATAAATATTTAGAGGTATATTTTTAGCTATAGAATAACATTTCTTTCTTTCTGAGCCTATAAAAATTTCAAATAAAATTCTTCAAAATTTAATTTTAAAAAAACCTTTTTTTGTCTAATGATGCACTCAAATATATCACAGAATTATTTGAATAATTACAGGAAATAAAGGAAAAAAAACTAAAATTATACAGTACTAAAAAAACTACATAAACTGTTACTAAAATTATATTAAAGGATTTTAGACCACCTTATAATATTAATTAAATATTTAACTTCTAAATGGAGTTATTAATACAAGGAATTTCCAAATTAAAATTCATCTAAATGATTTTTATTGTCAACTTAACATTTTTTAACATGAATTTCAACATGATTATAATATTTTTTGAACATAATAAACAATAAAAATATCGATTTAATATTTTTAAATTTGCAAAAACGGTTTCTAAAAATTAATATTCTAAAATTTAATAAAATTATTTTTTCTCTAAAATAAAATAAATAGTATGCTGAGTTTTAGAAATATATATTTTTTACTTAAGTTTTTAAAGACGAGAAACAAAAAAAAAATTAGAGAAGAATACATTTCATACAGTTAAATTGTTATTCAATTTTAAGACTTTTTTTCCTTCTCGTGACATGAAAATAAATGTCATATAAGAGCATTTCCGATAAATGTTTTTATATGACATTTGTTTTCATGTCACGAAAAGGAAAAAGTCAAAAGTCAAATATGTCAAAATGTCTCACATAAAATTTAGTTGAAAACATACACTGTCAGAATTCGTTTTTCTTGTAAAAATTATGTATTATTATGTATTATTTTGATTTAAGGAAATAATTTACTCATCGAATGATAATATACTAAGTTCTTGAATATGCTAATTTATTTTAAATGTCATAATATAATTGGAAAATGATACAAAACCATATTTATTTATAGTTGTACATTAAATACTCCTCGTGCATTATAATATACAACACAAAGTTTACAGAAGTATAAAAACAATTTAAAACTTGTATAAATTTTCCTTAACAAAAGTTAAAAGACATTGAAAAATAAGATAAAAGAAATCAATGAAATGAAGTGAAATGGAATAAAATACAAATACCAGCACGTAAACAAATAGATAAACATATAACTATTACAAATGGAATCCTACTGAGAATTGAAAGTTCAATTATGAAAATAGCGTTTAAAAGAGAAAGCATGGGTACAAATTTAAAAGAAAAAAATGAATGCATACAAAAAATATCTGCATATAAAAATATTAAAAGAGGGTAAAATGAAAAAGAGAATAGAAGAAAACAAAATGAATTCAAAGTAAAAATAATATTAAATTAAACAGTTTAATAACGAATGGAAATTCTAGAATATAGTATAAGAGCAATATCATTTACATTTACAAATATGAAAAAATTAGCAAATGATACGACAAATTACTTTGTATTTACATTTATGAGACCAGAGTGATTCATCAATCCTTTTTCTAAATGTTAAATTTTGTAATAAAATTTTCCAGCAAATTTGAAAAAATGCAGTCATGCTCAGCGTCTTCATGTTTTGGTTCGGCACATTTTAAAGAGTAACAAAGGGGGGGGGGGGGTTCACCCTACTAACAAGTTAAAGTGAAGCCAAAGTCTGAGTGATTAGGAAATTATTTTTAGAACACAGATGATAAGGAATTATTATATTAATAGACAAACGCATGCACAACATAATTTGAATTAAGGAGGAGCAAGCGTGACATTCTTTGATAATATCCTTTATTCTTCACGATATTATTAAAAGATTTTAATTTTTGCCCATACTTAAGATAACTGTGTAAGAATCCTGACCAGACAGTGTTGTGAATTGAATAGGAAATCTGTAGTAAGAAAGGCGGCAGTGAGAATACCTTTTAAATTTAGTTTCGAAGTATTTTTTAAAATTTACATTTTTTTAAAGATTTCAAAGTTTCCTTTTCCTAAGTCAACACTTGTCAAAAAAATCTCTATCACTATCAATCCCAACAATCCTATTTCACTGAAGGAGAAAATTTTGGTCTCTTCTGCTCTTGTATCGCGATGTAGACTGACGTATCTTATCGATTTTTCTTTGTGCATAATACGTCTCCATCAGAAAATAAATCGAAATTA
>JAPMOR010014882.1:0-41870 GCA_026543865.1 Argiope aurantia | reverse complement strand
CTTCCCAGCAGGGTTAGTTGAATCACTGGAAAGACCATTTTACGATCAGCCTGTGGGTGGGAACCGCGACAGTGATCTCAAAGCATGGCGACAAACTTGGCGACCATTTGCCGACTTTGGCGACGAATTTGGTGACTCTGGCCAGAAAATAGATATTGCTGGAAACTTCTAGAATTTTAGCGATTCATCCAATAGGAACGAAGATACTCCTGATTGGTCCCGAACCTTCTCGGCCCGCCTCTCGGGAATTATAAAAGGCCGGCAGTCTCAAGCTGTAATGAATCGTAATCAGTTGAGTCGTGAAGCGAGTCTTCGAAAGGAAAAGGAAGCAACTGCGAAATAGTCTAGCGTTGTGTGGAGCCCAAGCGATTGCTGAACTGAGCTGTGCGCAAAGTAATGTTTTTATTGTAGAAGCAGCATCGAGACCTTTGAGGAGCAGCCAATCGACTAGTAGTGTGTCGACAGCTGTATACAGCTAAAGCGAGGAGGCAGTGAGGAATTACAGCCGTTTTGAGAGACCGTAGAGTGAAGCTACGAAGATTCCCTCTCCTGCTGAATTCTGTCTGGCCTCTTTTTGTACTCGTCGTCTTTATGTTCATGTCTTTGTGTTCAATAAACGTCGTCGTTGTTTTCTACTAAAGGATTGTTTATTAACTTCTTGTTTTCATAATTTTTTAAAAATTCCGCAAATTTAGAAAAAAGAAAAGAAAACAAATCTTCTTTAGTCATCCGATTTAGATTCCAGTTTTCCGTTTTAAGTTACTGAAAAATATGAAGTTATGCATTATCAGTAAATAATATTTGAAACTTTGTAAAAAAGGGTCCTTTTATGTAAAGTTAAAAAAATCTAAACTTCGGAAAAAAAATAGCATTATGGTTGTTTTCTTTATTTAAGAAACTCTTTGGAGCCAAAATATAATTTGGAGTCAAAATATAATAAAATTTTGGAGCCAAAATATAATAAAATAAATATCAATATCTTGTGCTTAGTCCCACTACTAATATGCTTGTATTTCTTGTGAAATGGTAAGCCTTTTTTGTTTTAAATATATCTGATAAAAACGATACTGGAATAAGATGTTTTAAAAACTACTTTTATTAATTTTTTGAATATAAGAAACTATTTTTTTATCGAAACTCTGATATAAATACTTTAAATAAATATGATTTAATTTTTTAAATAATTAGACTTGCAAAATAATTGGAAATAATTTTAATTTTTATGAACATTTAAATAGGATCGTTACTCCACCTCATATTTTTAAGATTTTATTTTTAAAAATAATATCATTTACTTGAATAATAGAAGCATTGGAAAGAAATATTAATTTTTTTTCTAATACTTTAATCAAAGCATTAATGCGTTTTAAAAATTTCATTTTTCTCAAATTTATATCATATGGCGCCTCTTTTAAGGAATAAAAATTTAATTATTATTCAGTTAACTGATAATTTATTTCTATAAATATAAACATAAATAATCTTTGTGAATACATAACTGTGCAATATTTCAGCGCACTTGTACATTAGAAAATTAGAAAAAAAGTAGCTTGCAAATTTCTTTCTATTTAAATATGAAAGATCTAAGATAAATAAGTAAAAATGAAAATTTTCATTAATGTCGGCAAATCTAAACCAATGTGCGTGATCAACTTGAATCAAAATAGTTGAGGGCACTTTTTCTATGAAAGATGAGTTAAAACAAATAATAGATTAATGGAAAAAGAATTTTTTCTTTTTATTTTGCTTTTACTTTGTTTTTATAATATTTTTTCTCTGTTTCATTATGCTAAAAAGTCGAATAATAATCTTATTAAAATAAAAGCAATCCCTACAAATCTTTCTTCAGTGTTCATTTTGATATTCAAAATCCAAATATTTTCTGAAATCAAGGATATTGTCAACACCGTTACAATGAGAATATTTTATTAAAAAGCTAACAACAGCCGGGCAGCGTTTGCTTGTGAATAGGAAATCAAAACCACAAAATAAAATTATAAAACTGAAATCGAAACAAAAAATAGTACTGATTTTATACCCTCATTTTTCGTCAGGGCACTGATATCGCCCGCTAAATTAAAACATTAAGAAAGGAATAAATAATCGGAAAAAAAAGTGGAGATAATGAAGAAAAAGAAATCAGAATTATATAAATAATGAAATAAGAAAATTTATAGAAATGATAGAAGAAAATGAATAGTCTGAAAATAATTTTCATGATTTTTATAAAATTAATTCACATTTGGCTTCTTGTCTGGTCACAGATAAACTAAAATTTCTCACCTCCCCGGCTTCAAAATTATTTGATCCTGGTAATTTTTACAAGATTTCATTTTAATCCTGGATACATTAGTAAATTTAAGTCGGTGTTGCTCTGTAACTAATCAATCGACAATAGTTTGCGAATCAAAAACAAATATATTTTTATATTTCCATTACTTATTTCAAACAAAGAGAGTAGTAGATTAACACCGACTGCTCTGTAGAGTTTAGAATAAATTAAGAAAAGCTTTACAATATTTGAATTGAAGAATAGAAAGTGATAAAAATTAGCTTTTCACACCAAGCAGATGTTAAAAGTGTTTTCTCTACAAATATTCTTGTTGCAGTAATTGCATATGCAATTAGTCATTCTGCATTCCTTAGATGAACAGAAAGTACAAATTCTATGTTTGTTTATTCTTTTTTCGAATCCTTTATTCTTTTTTCGAATAAAAAAATTGTCTAAAAGAAAGCGATAAACGCAAAAATACTCACAATGCCCGAGTATTGTATTAATGCATATTTCAGTATGTTGTCACTAAACAGTCGAATGCTAATCGGTCATTACTGCAAATCTCTAAAAGTAATTTTACTGTCATGTTTATCATCTAAAGATATCTCATTTTACTACTTCTCAAGATATTTAAATTGAAGTTGTAACAGCGACAGGGAAGGTTTCGATTTCGCGAATTGATAAATATCAGTTGTTTATTAAATGAATGTTTAGTTATCTAGGATAAATTATGGTTTAATGTTTCAGTTATTACTTTACAAATATTTAAAAATACAACGAAGCAAGAATGTTAAAAGCAGCAATTTTAATATCGCATTTATAATGTTTTTCGAAAAAATAGACAATATTTTAAAATACAATACAATATTTCTCAAGATTTAACAAATTACTGCATACAACTAATTGTATATCCTATTTGCACAAAGTCCCCAACTATACTGTGACGATACCAACACGATGTTGGCCGGTATTCAGAATATTGGATAACATCGTGGGGATATCGTTCAATATTTTGTGCTAATAGAGTACGATTACAATTGACAGTTATTTCTGCATGTTCTATTTAATGTTGCACGTATTTTTAACAACCTTAAAAATATTGAAGACAAATATATATGAACAATCGATTATACATGAACAATCGATTAATCGACATTTTTTTCACATTAGGTTTTAAAATTAGATTTTTAAAGTGCATTAAATCATGATTATTATTACCGGAATGTTATATTTTATGGCTGTTAGAGCAACAGTTTCGTTTAAGACCGCAGATATTTCTTTTTTTATAAGTTTAGATACCTTTTTTACTTACTTTTTCTTAAGTGTTCTTAATTCTTAAGAATGGAGTGATTTTTCACATATTCTGCATAAATAGCTATTTAAAAATATCGTTTGCTAATTACTCCGAATATTTTTTACATAAATGACATGTAGCTTTCTACTGTAAACAAAATATGTAACTTTCAAAAAATGTAAACTTAGAAAACATTTAACTTTCATTGTATCAATTCTTTATTTATTGAAAAATATATGATAATTACAGAAATTATGGAAAGGAAACGTGTACACAAACGCGCACACAATCATACACACACATTCACGAGGTTTATTTACAATTCTTCTATCTTATTATGGAAAGAATAATCAGAATCAGAACAAATCGAAAACATTCGTTTCTGTACGAGTCATTGAATCTAGTCTGGGAAACGACATTTTAATGCCATCTGCAAAAAATATGAAACAAAGAAATATGGCAATGTTTTCTGACAGTCTTTCCTTTCAGATTTATGTTTTCATTTCCTTTATTTTTCTGTTATTTCTCATTAAGCTGTGGCAACATAATTTGTACACTTGAAAATTATTTCGAATTCTAGAATGTACTGTGAATATATCACTCATAACCAATTCATTTTATGCCGGAATATTCGCAGTTTTTTCTCTTATGATTCCATTTGTTCTCAAATTAAGAATGCAGAAACACGTTAAAAAAAATTCAACGAATTCTGGATTTTTCTTTTGGCCATATCAGCATACAGTTTTCAAAAACATTCATTTTGAGGATTAAAGAAGATGATTGAATTTTATTCCAAGTAAATGTATACAAATTAATTAATGGTTCTTTAAATATGAAGAAATATCTTATTTCCCCCATTTTATATAAGTTTTTAGAAAATATATGAAGATATAAAGATTTCTGAAGTACAGACTTATCTAATATTCCATGTATGAATTCAAATGTTTTTCAGGCAGTGTTAATCAAACTAAAAAAAAATTATACCTGGGACAAATTTCAATCAACTTGTGTTTTCACTTATAAAATTATTTTTCTTTTTTAGCAGATATCGATTTTTACAAACATTTATTGATAATTCAGGGATTAATTTCCGCATATAAATGGATAATAGGCATCAATTTATGGTAAGTAATAAAATGTGGTACCAATTAAAATTAAATGAATAAATAATTAATAATGAATAAATAAAATAAATGAAATGAATGCATTTAGAATTAATATAACAATGAAATTAATAAAAAATTATGCTGACTATTTTAAGTATTCGATTGTGCTTTGTAAGAAAACCACATGATTGCATTCCAGTTGTTAAAATGCTCTTATTTTTTTCATTTCAAAAATAAATTAAATTTTATAAAAATTAATTAGATTTTTTAAATGTATTATTTTAAGTAGTCTAATTTAGACTGTAGTTTTTATTATAAAAATTGTGTAATAACATTTTATTAATTTTAGGACCCAATACTTCAACAATTTTACTGCTTTTCTACCCATCTTTTCTTGTGTATGCGAATCTAAAAGCACAATCAGTTAGATACATGAAACATGAAATACAAAATATGGATTTATTACTAAATTTTGCAAAAAAAAAAAAACGATAACGAAAAGAATGTCTGTCCGTATACATTTCAACACAATTGCACAGAATTGCAACAAGCTAGCTAAACGAACTTTGAAATATAATCTTGACAACATAATTGCACATTTATTTTCAATTTTATAATTCAGTCAATCAACGGGACGAGATCTATATTACATTTTCAATTCTCTTCATTATGTGTGGATTCTAAACTCCAAACATATTATATAGTGCAAATATACAAGAAAGTCGAGAAAAGAAACTTCCGATAAAAATTAATCTTTTTAATGTCGTCAGTCACTTATACGACTAATATCAAATAAGAATAAGTATATAAAATCGTCCACCGCCATCTGTAATAATACTAAGCGGAATTAACCCGCTCCTTTTATCTGCGTCATTATTGGATTTGTTGATACTAGTTTTTGTTTTGATGTTAAACAACTCAGAGAAAGCAAACAATCTGCAAAATTAAGCGAAAGAAATTCTGGAGTTTACAGCATGATGTTACTCGAATCGTTTAGCCTGTTCCCTTGTAGATATCATTTTTATCAATCATAATGCAAAAATATTAAAGAAGCTCGTTCCTGCAAGTGCTAATTTTGAAATGAAAATGTATCAGTTGTGATAGCGATGATACTTCGGAAGACCAAGCGCAAACATTATTAATTAACTTTCTTGTATGCATAAATAATTGCTTTACGAATATCCTACTGAAAGACTCTCTGATGAAGAAAAAAAGCGCACTCTTGAAATATACTTCTTTTTCAGTTGTATATTTTTTTTGAATAAATTATTCCGAAATTACAGCGAGTTTTAATCTAATAACAATTGAGGTGGAAATTCATTAGAAAGCTACCTGCACCAAGAATCATGCAGTTAATTATTAATATTTATACATCTTACCATCAAAAAAAAGTGCTTCCGAACATGATTTATTTTAATAAATAATGGATATATTTTCTAATTATAAGTGGAGATGATTAGATTCAGCACTCTATTATCAAATACGTGGTATTAATCTTTAAAAAACTATTTGGTTAGTTGTAATATTAAATTAAAAAAAACTAACTCTTTCGCACAACGTAGATTTGATTGTTAAATTAAAATCGATTCTCATCCTTAACACTTTTTACCAACAGATTCTGATTCCAGATTCAGTTCCAACAGATGGCAACAGTCTGAACGACTTTAACACATCGTGACGTCACGGAATCTTAATTTTTTCCTTTCTTTTTATTGTTATAAGAGGGGTATGATGATAGTAAATGGATGGAAAGTAATTCGTAAAGTAATAATTATTCACCTAATACAAGGACTTGTTTATTACTCTGAAAATAAAATTAATGTAATTGATTTAAGTTGAATTTCCCGAAAAATTACTCTATGTCTTCTTAACATTCTTTACGATATTTTTAATAATCACATTAAAAAAATGTCAAAATGATGCCTCATCTGATACGGTGTATGAGAAGAGCTATCAGACTACAAAAAGACTTTTGATAATCAATTTTATTGTCGTATAAAACCAATTTGCCCTTCAAAATATTAAGCCCTTTTTTTCTTTCTTGCATGCGAAGTATACAAAGAAAACGTATTGTAATCGTTTTGATGAATCTTTATGTTTCATATTTTCTTGAATATAAAAAAAAAAACATTTTTGGAATATATCTTCCCATCCACCTGTCTCTATGTGGTCACGGTAACTGACGGATAAATTTGGTGTTATAGCCTTTATACTAAACTTCCATCCAATTTTGAATGAAATCCATTCATAGAAAGTCTGTGCGCCCCAAAATAAGTTAATATCAAAACTAGAAAAACGAAGAAAACTAGAATAATAAAATTTGGTACACAGATTTAACATCTAAAGTGTAAATTAATATCAAATCTATCAATGAATGAACCATTTGTGGATATGTAATTTCAGAAGCATATAAATATTATAACTAACTCTAAAATACAATGACTCAAACATATGAAGTTTCATATGAGAATTTGTGACTTCAACTACAATCCTGTGACACAATTTAGTTCTAATCACTTATAAAAGAGGTGCCTAAAATGCACATTCGGTTCTGTGGTGATTGTGTATTAAGAGCATATCAACGTTTAAACACCATAATTTCCATATTAATAAACTCTTTCGTAACTATTATTGCAATAATACAAAAATGTATTTATTATAGAATATACTAGAAACTTTCGCGGAGTCTGGCTTATTTTTGCTTTTGATTGTACCTTCCAAAATATTTTATTACTTGCTCAGTGTATCCTTATAATAGTAAATTAAAATTTTCAAAAGATTTAATCATGCATTATTCGATCTGAAATATCTTACTCCAATCCAAAAAGGATTTATCCCGTTTCTCCATGGAAATTGTACAGAATTATCAACATATGAACATTTGTATATTGAGCGAACATATTGATATGGATATTCTACATTCGAGCTTCCTCGATACAGAGAGTTTTTATTATTAGCCACATCCTCTAGCGAAAAGAATTGAATATCCATTCAACCGATAAAGTACAAAGTCTTAATCAGGTGTGCAATTTCTGTATCAAGAAGAAATACGAAATTTCAGTTTTTAAAAATTCTATTTGAATAATTTGATTCATATGGAGAAACAGTCTACAATTTGATGGATTTTATCCGATACTGAATACAGATCTGCAAGTCTGGTGTAAAGATACATTAATCTGGATTTACTGCGTGTTTGAGATAATCATTTTCATCTGCATGTGGGCGGATAGTCTTATTGACGGATTTCGTCTGCAGTTTTAGTGTAAACATCATATGTTAAGTTTCATTCTTCTAGCTTTTTCGAATTGCGCTTTTGATCGAATTATCGGCGCAACTCCGAAAATATTTTTTTCTTTCCACCTCAGGTTGGTTTTAATTGAGGGTATTCGTAAAAATTTCGAGGTCGAATTCTTTGACTATTTTTAGTTATTCTTTGATTATTCTTAGTTATTCTATTAGTTTCTATTTTGTATACTTAGAACACAAGAATGTTAAAAAATGGGAAGATGAGAAAGAAGAAGGATGTCCTCTCATTCCACAACACAAAATTCAACTTCTGCACTTCTCAGGATTCAGTTTAGTTATATTAACGTCCCGTTTAAAGCAACACTAAGACTATTTTGAGATGGACCTTGTAATTTTGAACCTTGGTCAAATGACGAGGACGACATATAAATTGGTACACCTTTTCCAAACTTCCACACCACACCAGCGGGAAGACATTTGATCCCGACGGATTTAGTGGGCACAAAACCCGCTTACACGACGGTTCTTCTGTGGAATCGGGTCACGAGCCTGAAACCCTTCGGTTTCGAAGCCGAGACGTTACAACCAGGCCACTGCACTTCTCTGGAAATATTACCATAAGTCTTGCTATCCTTTCTTTCCGTTCTTATATTCATGGATCAAAACATTTATACCCAAAATTTTCTAATGACTAAACAAAAGAATTATTTTTATAAATGCAATAGCCAAACGGCCTTAAGTTTCTTTTTTTATATATATCAGTGGAAGTGTTGTTAAGTTGATAGTAAAATTGATGTATATAATATATTTATTTAATAAATCAGTAATTAGTGTATATCGTGCATTTTTTGTTCTATAATATAGTTAAAATATCAAAAGCATTTTTTGCGACTTATCTTTAACAGTTGATCCAAAATTTTATATGCATCTATAATATTGAAATCATGACCACATAGGAAATTTCATTTAATTTTCTCTTTGGGCATTTTAGAGTTACCGCATTCACATACGCAAGAACGTATAGACC
Organism: Argiope aurantia; assembly: GCA_026543865.1. Lineage (NCBI taxonomy): Eukaryota > Metazoa > Arthropoda > Arachnida > Araneae > Araneidae > Argiope > Argiope aurantia. Next base: position 32,922 of record JAPMOR010014882.1, on the reverse strand, counting down.
AACAGTCAGCCAAATCCATAGATCAGAATTTCTTTAAAATTTGATACAGACTTCAAATCTGGTGATCAAACCATGTGCTAAATTTAACCCACATAGTTTGTTGTGTTTTCGAGTTGCTAAAGGTATGGGCAGGTAGACACATTTTTCTTTGAGATAATGGTTCAAAATTTGATACAAATTCGAAATTATGCGGTAAAAACCATATATCAACTTTCATCTACCTATATTTTGTTCCATTTTTGAGTAATCTTGTTCACATACAGGTTGACCGATAGACATGCATAATTCCAAAAATGGATTTTTCGAATCCTCGGTCTAACAAAAATAATCTAAAGACTTAATGGACGATTTTATAAATTAAATAAGAAACTTTTTCTTATTTAAAAAAGTTATTGAAACTCTACTTTTTAGTCATTAGATACTAAGTCAAATGATATTCAAAGAAAAATATCTGTTATTTTTATTTGTTTCCTCATCCATATATTTTGCAAGTAACTCACATGTATATAACTGAAGGCTACAAATGATATATTTAGAAACAGATACACTTACTCCACATATCACATGCTAGATACATTATATTTTGATAATATGTTTCATATATTCGGTTCAAAGTGAGTGCAAAAGGATACAGAATTAAAAATTACAACTCCATTGTGGGATATCTTATATAAAAATAAAGAGTGCATTAGTACGTTAGTTGGCCTAAAGACATCGACATTCCTATTCCCAAGAAATACATTTTAGTATTCTGAGAAATAAAAAGAAAATATTCATTGTTGTTTCAGAAGTAAACTTAATAAACCTAAACTTTAAAAAAAAATCCCATTACAAATTTTGAAAACTTTTTCCAGTCTAGATAATGTGACATTTCTTATTCTTATTTTAAAATCATCGATTTTTTAAAAGACTAATAACTCGACAGGGAACTGACTAACTTTCCAATCGGAAATGTTTCATTTATTTTCATTTATGCCTGAAGGCAGAGAAGTATTTCTAATAAAGAACTTCTTTATTCTCCTCTTTGCTTTAGGGAATGTTTCTTTTTGGTACAAAGAAAATCAGTTCTAGATTGGTTTGGATTTTATTCAGAATTCGTTTCTTTATGCTAGAAAAAGAAATAAGAAGTAAATATATAAAAGTTGAAAAATGAAAATTTTAGAATGAAGTAACTTTGATTATTCTTTTCCCAGTTATATGCATTTTGCTTAGAGATTTTCCTTTAAGACTCTTTTGTAAAAGAGCTTGTTGCCTAATTTGGATAAAATCCTGTTTGGAAGTTATGTACAACAACTAATTATAAAGGGTGTCTCAAAATTAATGTAAGATTTGAATTTACCACTATTCGTGCATTGACAACCCTATTGAAAAAAATTTTTGACAGCTAATAGTTTAGGGTTAGTAAACAGTGTACGTTACACAATATGCTTTCATTGTTGAACAATATTTCAAAAATAAAGAAAGTTTGGCGGCCGCAGTTCAAAAATTTGACAATTGGCCTCCTAGATCGTGTGGTTTAACACCATTGGATTTCTTTTTATAGAATTATTTGAAGTCAAATGTCTATGCCAACAAGCTCACAAGCAAGCGTGCATTGAAAGAGGAAATTTAATGCTGCATCAACTAAATTCAGCCACATTTATGCAAAATGGTCATGGAAAATTTTGACAAAAGAGTGCATATGTACCAGCAAAACCGTAGAGATCATTTGCCCTATGTGAGATTTCATATATAATCCTATCCTATGTACTTTACGATTCAATAAAAGCATAATAATTTAATGAAAAGAACTGGTTTTTTATTTAATTCAAATCTTGCGTTAGCACGTTTTTCTATTTTGTAAAGTCCTTTTTTACTAACCCTGAACTATCAGGTGTCAAATGTTTTTTTAATAGGGTTGCCAACACTTTACTGCACGACTGGCGGCAAATTCAAATCTTTCGTGCATTTTGGGACACTTTTTACTTGGGATGGATTATTAATTATGATAGTGATAGAACTATGGAAAAACAATACTTGAGCCCACATTCCCTTCTCCAACATCCACTATATATGGTATAATGTCACATGCAAGATTCAATTTGTTTTGAAATACCTTTCAAGACAAATTCAATTCCGACATAAGTCAATTAGCAATACGAAATCAATTAATTTAAAGAAATAATAACTGAAATTTGATGTTGTTGAAAATAACTATAGTTAATGTGGCATTTTTTGAAAGAATAAAAAAAAGGTGTCATATTTATATTTGTTAAAAATCTTTATTATACAAATACATAATTTTTTATAAGATGTTTACAAAGGCATCGAAATTGTTTACAATGAAACACTTCACTTGTCACATTAATAATTATCAATTATAGATTTAAATAATTGGTGACGTCAGTAGCTGCTCGTCCATTAGGGTGCCGAAGTTTAGCCCAACTGGAACTTATTAAAAAATTTAAATTTTCATTTTTAATTGAATTTTCTTGCTTTTCAATTTTGTGATCCCGCTGTCCTTTGCTTACTACGTCACTGTGAGAGTCCGATGTTCAGTGAAAACGACAGAAAATAATTGAAATGTAAAAATAAGATAGAAAATGACCAACTAGCAGCGGAAAATCGAGGCGATTTATCGTACCGCCCATGAAAGTTCACTATGCACACCGCTAATTGGTTGGTTTATTTATGACCATTTTCTCCCATAGAATTTAGAGATTCTAGAGCTGCAATCAAAACAGGATCGGTTTGAAGTGTTGATCACTTTTTTACCCCACTTCCATCCAAAGTTTGACGACGTTGTTGTCATTTTTTATTATTTCTTTATTTTTATTTATATACTTCGTCTGAATCTCTCGTTGGATGTTTATGAGTTTTAGTTTCTATTCTCGTAACCTTGATGAAAACGAAAATTTTATTGGATATTCATTTTTTTTGTTAGAAATAATTCTTCGAAAAAATTTAATTAAAAAGTAAAATTCCTTTTTACTTTTTTAATTATGACATGTAAAGAACGATAAACGATGACGATCGTTTATTGCAAATCTTACTTGAAATTCACTTTTAAACGAACTGATTGAACAGAGATGAAAGTTTATATATGCGGAAAATTCTTATACTCTCTATACTTTTTATATGCTGAAACATCTGTTGTTATTTTTTTCTGAAAAAGTTTGTACCATCGTGACAAATCTTCGAGGAAGAATCTGAAACCAGTTTGACTAATTTAATATCATATATATAAATTATATTAAAATAAGAATTTTTTTGAAAAAATTGCTCTATGTTTTTAGAATATATGAAATATAACTAAATTTTATCGTTTATCGGTTGTCTAAAGGACTGGGATAAGCTATGTAGAGGCTCTTATACAGTGCTATTTTAAGAGACATTTTTCTGCTTCCCAACTTTCAGAACCAGAAATTTTCATTGTCTTAGTTAAATATCTTTAATAGCAATTTTTTTGTCTAATAAATAATATGCAAAACTGAAAACAATATCATGTTAATTTTAAAAGAATTAGTTCCAAGCATCGCATATAAAAAACAAAACCATAATTTAATGGTAATTTTAAATAAAGCAGTAAAAAATTACAAAACACTTTTAATAAAATAAAAATGTCATTATTGTTGACTTGTAGAGTTGGTAGGACGGTTGCAAAACAAATTGGAGCACATTTTGGAGTATTGGAACACATTCAAATAAATTTGAAAAAAATGTGAAAAATTTCTTGAGAATAAGGTTTTGAAATCAAAAAGACACTTGATTTTAATTTAAATAAACTGTATTACATAGTTGTTGCTATAAATCAAATGAAAGGATAAAACTGAATTGAAGAGAAAATAATAAATAATTATCTCGATGATTCAGGACCTACAGACAATTACCTACTTGCTGGTTTGATAATATGACCCAGGCTGTCACCAGTTTTCAAATTATAATCATGCAATTGTTTTTAATACATCTTAAGATAAAAATATTTGAACATTATATTAAGTAATTGATCAGGAATACCATGATTAACTGATATTGGGGATAGCATACTGTGAAAGGAATTGAAAAGAATACTTTTTGTTTATTCATTTACTTTTAATATTTACATTTTTCTGTTTCTTAAGCTATTGGTTTAAATTTTGACAATTTTTATTTGATGAAAGAGTTTTCTCAATAACCTTTGATAGAATACATCAAGTATTTTATTTATAGAACTTTTAAAAAGCAATAATTCAAAAGTTTATAACTACAGATAAAAAATATTCAAATTAAAAATTTTAAATAATTTTTTTTAAAGATTCTTCATAGCACAGGCTGTAAATATGTGATGAAAAAGTTTTAATATAACTTAATGAATAATTCAACTTAAATAAGAAAATAATTTAATTTTCTGGTTAAAATAATGATAAATTACTAAACACAAGAAATAGTGAACAGGAAGATGCATTATCGATTATATTGAAATGGCTGCAATAGATGGCAGCACAAAGCTAATGATTAAAAATTCTGAAAACACTAAAATTATTCATATTTGTTATTTATGTTTCGTTAGTAAATTAAATATTTATGCACTTTTGTAAACGTTTTTTATAAACTTATGCAGAGATTAATAATTTATATTTAAGGGCCACGAAAGAATAATTTTGAAAAATTTGCAACATTATTTAACTCATATTTTGATTACACTTTCTAGTGAATTTTTTAGCACCGAAGAAGGAATGTTTGGTACTTTTATGATTACTTAAGATCTCTCCGTTTTATAGGAAGGGTTTGTAAAAGGATGCATTAAAAGTTTATTTAGTTTTTGAGGTCTAAATAACATTATCTGTTTTAATGCCTTTGCCGTAGCCCTGCACCAGAAATTCCAACATTTAATATCACCTAATTGTTAATCACCACCTAGTTTTGATAATTTAAGTTTTTTTTCATAAAAAACTGTTAAAAAAATGGGTATATTGTTAAGAACAATTGAAAGCCATCTAAATTCTATAGTATTTAAAAATAAAGGAACTTTAAACTTTTGTACATAAAAAATCAATCCAGATCAAACCAAAATTATGTACTACGAGCATTAAAGTTTGATTAACCGATATTCCGATTTAGCCAACATGAGTTCCGAGTTGATGAAAATTTCTAAATCGGAAATAATGTACTTAATAAAATTTAATATCGCAAAGTTGATTTTTGAGTGGTTATTTATTTCTCTATTGGTAGAAAGACACGAAATAAAATCAAACAGACAAAAGAAATATGGGCGAGTATATTTATAATTAATGTCGCTGGAAATTTCAATCTGATTAGATCTCAAGGATAGTGAATGACACTGTTAATATTTTGTTATTTTTTGTACGTGTTTATGTGTTTCATATCATCAAGCATTTTAGTTAATGTTTCATTATATATATATATATATATATATAGATATATAAATAAATATATATATATATATATATATATATATATATCGTTTTAAAGGATTAATTTGAAGAACAACATATGAAAAGAAGAGTCATTGAAGCATTTGAAAAGAATGGACTAAATACTATTGAAGCAATTAAATGCATTGAGTGACAAAAGGAATCTTTATATGGATGTTTCTCCAGGAAGCAAATTATTACAGAAAAAAAAAACTTGATATGTTTTGTCTTCATAGATTCATTTTTAAGCTGTTTTTAGGGTGACCATTTAAAAAGGTTAGATAATCAATCTTTTTGACATATTTCTTTTTATTCAGAAAAAAAAACATTATATCATTAAGGCTGTTATGTCTAAAGTAGGAAGGAGATTGTAAGTAAAAAAGACTTTCTATTTTTCTTTTTCTCTTATACCCGTTTATATAAGGTAATTGTGACTCAACCCTACTGACAAAATCAATTTTTTTATATACAAAAATACGATCGATTTCAAAGAAAAGAACTTACTACCAACTCAAAAGCAGAAGTCTGTTTTATCTTAGAGATTCAACAGTCTTCTCAAAAAATGAAAACTCATTGATATCTAAGAGTTTTCTTTTGTTATTTCCTTTCTTGTAATAAGTTGTTCCTCCAGAAAAGTAGAAACAAAAGCATGAATGAAGAGCGATATTTTAACTTCCGTTTAGAAAGGAGAAGAAAGCTTATAACTGAACAGAAAGCAGAATTTTCAGTACTCAAATTTAATCACCAATTTCTTTAGTTTTGAACTTAATATAGAAACAATAAACAATCTAATATAATTTATATTTAGAGCTTTTACTTAGTGATGGATAGCAAAACAACATGATTCTTTTCTTCTAATAAACAAAGAAAATTTTTGCGCATACATTTTTTTTTAAATCCTGCTGTTGCGGAAATGCTTTAGTAAAGCTTATTTGCTCTTACTACACATTGAAACAAAAGATAACGCAATATCGTAGATTTGCATGTTCAAATTTCCGCCAAACGATACTTTAAATCATTTTTAGGAATTTCATTTATATTTAATCTGTTTTTACCAGAAAGAGTACAGGTGTCGTCCTCGTCATTTGACCGCGGTTCAAACTTACGAGGTCCGTCCTAAAATAGCCCTAGTGTTGCTTTACAACGGGACGTTAATATATAACTAAACTAAACCAGAAAGAGTATTAAATAACAATTAATTTACCGAAACATTTTAAAGTTTTTGTTCCTATTTTAATAAAGGTATTTTGTCAATCCAGTGATATTGCATTATCAGTATTCCAGGAAAAACCTTATTAAATAATCTTTCTGAAATTTAATACAATATAAATTAGTGCTTTCTGCAGAATTTCACTACTCTGATTTTTTTTTAATCAATAAAAGATCTCACAAAACATTTCCATAATCATAATCGATTCTGACTTATTTCTTTAGCGATTAAAATTGAAATTTCTTAGAAATGTGGTGTTCAATCTTCTACTAGGTTTTGATTTTTTTCCCTCTCAAATGTACACTTTGGAAAGAAAACATATATATTAAACAGAACACTGAAAGACACATTTTGTTTCCCTTCCATTTTACAAATTTCTTATTCCTTTACCCGAATCTTTTTGTAAAAATGGGAAATCCTCAAAATAAAGGAAGTCATATTATTCTTAAAGCTTTTGGCTATTGTTACATATCTTAAATATAAATGTTATATCTTACAGAAATGGATAAAATTCAAAAGAGTGAAGTTTTAAGTTTGTTTATTCCACCGATTTGCATTTTTTTTTTGTATTTTTAACTTTTCAATTTAAAAATTAATAAGAATTATAAAATATACTTTCATATTTTTAAAAATGAATAATAATTGCCTTGTCCTTTAGGCATTTTAATATAAAGTAAGAATTACTATCAAACATTCATTATACCTTGAAATGTGAGGGAAAAAAATGGGCATTCTTCTTTAACACCCATAATTCCAAATTTCAATGTTTTATACTAGAAACTAGAGTATCTTCAATGGGAAATATAATATATTAATATAATTGTGTAATATAATATATATAATCTATTCCAATAGTATATAATATATAATGTAATATATTCCAATAGTATATATTTCATTAGTAATTATTAAATCAAACGGGTGGAATATGAAATAAATTTTGCTACTGAGACGTTTGTTTAATAGTTAACTTTTAGTTATAACTCGTAGTGGTAGCGCTTCCCTTTCCCAACGCACAGGTCCGAGGTTGGATCCTCGGGCTGGGTAAGGTCGACTCAGTCTTTCACCCCTTAAGTGGGTCGATAAACTGAGGATCAAGCTTGCTTGGAAACTAAACACTGGGGGTTCTGCGTTAGGCTGACCTCCTAACAGGGACAGGGTGCCCCAGGGCCCTCGGTTAAGAAAGCAAATATGGGCACTGTAGACATAGGCCAACATGAGCTGTCGTGCTACTGAGTTTAGTTTAGTTTAGATAGTTATAACTAACGAATGATTTTAACTTAAATCACAATTCGTTGACCAAAGAATTGTTTATTTAGCCATTTTCTAAAATATTTGATAAACAGAACACATATTTAATTGCATGTTTTGCAATTGTTCCCATTTTGAAAAATTATTTATGCATAAGAATTCATTATAATTTGCAATGCATTTTAAAATTTCCTTTGCATTATTTATCCTTTCCTTTACATTATTTTTATGGAATGAGTGATTAGTAATTTTCTTTGGCTGAACATTAATGATTTTCTGGATTACATTGAAAAATTCATACATTAAATAAACACATTTAGTTAAAAAAGATTTCTAAAAAGCATGGCATTTATAGAAAGAAGAATATTTTCGCTATAACATTTATATTCTGGCAGAAAATAATAAGGTGAATGAACTGAATCCTTAGAAAAATATATCTATTAGGGGAAAAGAAAGACAGACAGAGAGACAGAGAGAGAGAGAGAGAGAGAGAGAGAGAAACGTTGGGTTTTCTCAAGAGAAATAAAAGGTGTAGTCATATCCGTAATACTTATAAATCATATATTTCCTATAAGGAATTCAATAAGATCTCAGGGCAGCAGTTGCACTAAAACTCATCCTGTCAGATCCCTGAGATATGGTCGGGCACCGACAAAGCCCCGTGGATTCCATCACTCATGGTTTACTGTCGAATCATGATATCAGCTTCAGATTATTGCAAAGATTAGTTCGACTCATACTGAGAATGCAGCTCCCGACTGCGAAATTAATATCACTATATCTACGAATAGCAGTGGACATTACGGTTATTTTCGGAAAAGGAAAACAAAAATCAATGGTTTAAAAATAAATGAGTATAATATATAATAATAGAGGTAATAATAATATATAGACATAGACATATATAACACAGCATTGATGGATAAAATTCATCTAGTGACATTTCTGTTATTTTTACGAAACGTAAATGATTCATCATTATTATTTTTAATTTGATTTGTTTGGGGTTTTCTGGTGCAAGAGCCATGATGTTGACCATGCTGATCCAAACAATAGGTAAAATTATATCATTTTCAAACAGTCATCGAAGAGAAAATGAGGAGAAACTATAAAATGTAATCAAGACTTAAATAAATGGATGAAATTCTATGGACTTTAAAAATAAAAAGAGTTGGATATAAGGTATCTTATCAAGCAAAAAAGATAATGGTGTGCGAGACTTTTGGAGAAACTGTAAATGCTGGGCTAGGGCATTCTGACGATATATGTTGGACAGACATTTGACAATGACATCTCTAACACAGAGGCGGTTGTTCACCGAGCAACAAGTGAATATAAATAGCATCATTATAGTAAGCAATGATAGACAATTTGGTTATTTTCGCAAGTAGGAAAAAAAAACAACAACGAAACATTAGCAGATATTTTCGAATGAAGCTTCGTTATTTTCAAAAATCGAAATGAATTACTTTCTAAAAATAAGTTTATCTATTAAACTGAAGATTTCTGGGGAAAAATTCAGTATAGTGATACTTCGATATATAGAAGTATTCGTAGCAAGTATTTTTTCAATAAAGGATTGATATTCGATGTTGCGCAGGCGAGATCATTTGCTAAGGGAGAAAGGTATGATATCGATAGCTGATCATGAAAATATAATAAAGGGTGTTAAATGCATTTATATTTAAATCAGTTCATGTTTTTCCTATGTCTCTTTAACAAGGCATTATTGACGAATTCAGCTAAGGAACAATGGAGGAATTCGATATTTTACTAACTCAGGCGGTGTATATTTTAATTCAATTCAGTTCAGTTCAGGTACATTAACTTCTCATTTTTTTAAAAGCAACACTAGGACTATTTTGGAATGGATCTCTTAATTTTATACCGTGGTCAGTTGACGAGGAAGACACCTGAACTGGCACCCACCATGTGGAGGACATTTGACCCCGATGGATTTAATGTGCACCGAACCCGCTTGCATGACGGTTCTTCGGTGATATCAAATCTTGAACCTGAAACCCTCCTGTACCAAAGCTGAAATCTTACCACCCAGCCACCGTGACCTGGCGTATACTTTAAAGCCAGGTGTATATTTTAATTAATGCCAGTTTAAGTTCACAAATTTTTAACTTAATTATCGTCTTAATGATTCCATTATTGACTTTTATGTTAGTAACTTTGCGAAAATATGTATGTTTATTTTCTTAAATGTTAATCGTGAAAAAAAAATAACGAAAATAACAAAATTCTTAAAAATAATAATTTACTGCCTAATGATTTCGTTACTTACAAATTTAATTATTTAAACAATTACTAATATTAACGGATTATAAAGAAATAATACACACCAAATAGTTATAATATCAAAAATTATTACTTTACAATGCCAGTCCAGTTGAATATAACAGTTCCAGTAAATTGAATAGCTAATGCTTCAATCTAGTATAAACACGTAAATTTGCTTTAATTTATTTACTAATGATAATTCAATTAAACATATCGTAGTCATAACATTTTAAAATTCCTAGAATAAGTATTCTTTTTCACAAACATACCTAAGCTAAACTTTTGAACTGATTTTTCCGATTCAGTTTTTTTCTCGGTTACTTTATCGAAAATCATCTACTGCGCATGAGCAAAACGTAGCTAGATCAAACGTACTTTGATTCATGCCCGTCTTTTAACATATTAAAATAGACTCATCTCATATCAGGTGATTCTTACGTCAAAACCGTCAACTCCTGACAGCCAGGCTATATAATATTTACCCATTTCAATATTACCTCGTCGATTTTGGCAGGGTTTAAGGATTTCAATCTTTTCCGACATTCTCTAACACATTTAAAGGATTTAATAACCAAGTCACGATTTCTGAAATTTGTTTATACCGTACCTATTGGAATTTTATACTTTTTTTACAGTGTTTTTCTTTTCATGTTTTTTAAAGTTTTTTTTAACCCAAACTTCTTTTTAATATTTTACGAATTTTATTTAGGGGCAATGTTTATTAAAAAAATCTAAAGCTAAGCTATATTAAAAATAAAATATCACTCCAAAGTAGGGAAGGGATTAGTAGAGCAGGAGTTAAGAATACACATGCCTCACCAACAGAGTTATTACTTTTTTGAATAAATCTGTATTATGTTAGGTTAAATAATATAAGATAATAAATATTAAAATATTCTATATTCGAAAAAAGATTTTTTATTCAGTTTGTATTAATTCTTATGAATGAAATCCACTGTTACTTTGATTACAATATAGATGTGCATAAGTTAAATAGGGAAAAAATTGTTCGACTTGTAGAAATTTTATTAGAGAAATAGAAATCGTTTTGCAAATAAAAATTGTAGGTTCTTGAAAGGAAGTTTATATATACAGAAAGATTTTCGATAAATATGAGCTGGATTATATTTATTTTAAAATATTCGTGAAATAAGAATAGGATATGTTAAAAACAAAGAAAAAATCAACAATTCTAAATAAACATATTTTAAGAACTTTTTCTTAAACGTTTTTAAATTATTATACTCATGTCATATAATGAATTAGAATTACACATATTATGAATGAAAGCAATGTAATAATTAGTTAACTTTAAATTAATTTTCGAAATATTCTTTAAAACATTCCTCCACAATTTGACTAATACGAATAATTTGACCAATGTGATTAAAAAATGATACCATTAGTAGTTAAAACAGAAAATTTTGAAAATAATGTAAATTTAGTTATTTTTATAAACATTGTGTAATGGCCAAATGTTAGTAAATAAATGTTACCGTAATCTATTTTCTTGGAAGTTAAAACGAAATATCAAGATGTGAAGTAAGTATACTCAGAAATTTGGAAATTCTAAGAATAATTTAAATAAAAAAGAGTTTTGAAAATTAAATTTATTTCACTGAAATATGTTTACTAAAAGATTCATACATTTATAATGAATTGAAAGTTATTAATATTAATAATTATGTAATGAACTGTGAGAATTTTTTGGGTTATTTCTATATTTTATTTGTAATTTTCATAAATTCATATGAAACCTATGGGATATATTTTTGAAGCACTGCTATATAAACTGTATAGTTTTAATGAAATTACAAAATTATATTTTGAAAAATACCAAACTTAAGCAGGTAATTAAAAAAAATCAGTGTTCTTCCAGGAATTTTTCAACTTTAGTTTGAAAGATTTTTGCATTACAATTGCGATAAAATATTTTCAAATGGGTATTAAAGTTTCAAATATTTACTTTACTATAAAGTAAATTTACTTTACTATAAAATTTCACCAATAATATGTACATCGATTAATGGAAATAAATTATTTTTATCCCTAAAAATGCAAAATGTATAAAATTTTAAACTAATTATTTATAATTTTTTTTAGTTTTTCCAGCAAATGAAGAACCACAGTAGATATCAGTTACTGAAAAGAAATATTTTTTCCTGCCTCAAAGCATTCCGTTAAATAATTTTAATGATATTATACAATATCAATAAACGAGTCTTTAAAATTTGTTTTTATTTTCTTTAGTAATTTAAAACATAAATGGACATAAGTGTAGAATACATGTGATTCGAACAAGATCTTTCTGGTTATATGAGCTCCTTTTAAGTATTTTTCGATGCCATCAGAGAGAAATTCATTCAACAATCTCATAAATATGCCAAATACCGTAACCTAATGCTGTGAAATTGGCATTAAGCCACGGGTCATGCAATTTTGGTAGATTGCTAAGCATTTAGGGTGAAATGAAAAAGTGTTGACAGGTTTCGAAAACTAGTGTGTAAATCAGATTTGAAAAATTAATAAGATTTTGAACATTTCAAAAAAAAATTAAAATTTCATTAATTACTTTCTTATTGTCTCGTATGTATTTTCTTTACGTGAAATTTTCAAATATCAACTTTTTTGAAATTTCGAATAGATCACTACTTTTGCATATAAGCATTGAGTATAACATAAATGAGATGTTACTTGAAAAGATTTCGTCAAAATTCGTGCTGCGAATAATTATTCTGAAACCATTAATATTAATATTCTAGAGCTAAAATGACATATTCTTAACACACTGATTAGCGGCGATATAACTATTACGAAGTCGATTTTGTGTTAATTTTAGAATAATTATTTCGTCTAAATTCATGTTACGAATAATGATTCTGAAACAATTCATATTTCCTCTGAAGGCATTTCACTATATGAAAGTTTAGAGCAGGAATAACGTCTTCTTAATACAATGTTTACTGACGATAGCTGTCATTGTTAATTTTAGAAGAAATATTTAAAGAGGTATTTATATAATTCTTATAAATCTATACCAGCTAATAAGAAAGCTAAAGCCCATAATGAATTAAAATTCCCATAATACAGCCTGTGTGCAGATACTAGATATTTGTATCAATCATTTCTACTAAGTCTCCGTTTAAGATTCAAGATTCAAAAGTCTGGGATTGTGTGAATGGTGAAATTCGAGAGATGCAACCCTACACTTTAACGGGAGGTAGTATTTCGGTATCAGGAGAATCCAGGCGGCTAATAAATTAATAGAAGACCTGATGGTATTACCCAAAGACAGTAGTAAATCTGCGATAAAAGTGCACGTAAGAAAGGTCGTAGGCAGAGTTTCGTTTTATGGAGTCATTTCAAAGCTTATATTTATTTCACGACCGATTTCCAGTCTCCCTATAATAAAGCCTGAGATTTGAGAAGGATGATGGCTGTTTAAACGCAGAATTTATCGTTCGAACGAACAATCGGGTGTACCCCTATCAGTTGGCGTTAGTTTAATAAACAACCCTTCAGGAGAAGAATCAAGTTCATAATGACATCATCACGTTGCCAATAGCAACGAGACACAAAAGTTCAACATTGTGCTGTCAACAGCAGGATCACAGGAAGCCACACAACATCACCTTTTCTTTCCACGATATTCATTTCTTGTTTGATGATAACATCGATAAATCTATCTACTTTATTTTATTTTGGACAGGGAACAGGCTGCTTTCACTTCAATTGTAATGAGAGTATTTTTTGTTTTGTTTTGTTTTATTTGAGTTGACACAATAAGATGAGTGTTGAAATGAATGTTTTTTTTGTTTCTTCTTTCATCATTTAATGAGCACTTGGGGCAAGTATTTGTTTCTTTTAAAACAAATGATTACATAGGTTATGTGTTAAGGAATTTTTTCTCTTTGTCGTCTCCTACAGAATGAAGAAATTAAGGAAATCTCGCATAATCATTATTGGAATTCCAAATAAATCCAAAGACTTTGGAAGAATCATAAAAGTATCGTAATTATACATAAAAAATTGGAATTTATGACAGTTGATAAAAATAAGAGATTTAATTTTTAATTTTCAGATATTGTGCAAAAATAAAGTCATGTGTATTTTGAATTTTAAAAAAATCTGACACATTGTATATTAAGGATTCCTACGTCACTATATATTTGTTAAGAAAAATAAATGACATACAAATTATACGGCATAAAAAGAAAGATTTAAGGAGACCTAGGCTGGTTCAACTGTCATCTTTACCATTTGACCATAGCTGAAGGTCATCGTTCAAAATTTTCTTCGTGTTACTTTTCAATAGAGTTTTAATCTAAAAGAAATGGAAATGACGGAAAAACATAATAATTACCAACAACATCTGACACAATGGATAATATAAATTTCTACGCCACCATATATTTGACGAATACCACTAATGATACATAAATCATACGGCAAAAAAGAAATGTTTAAAGAGACGTATCCTGGTTCAATTATCATCTATGTCATTTGGCTACAATTGAGACTTATGTGATCGTCCAAAATTGTCCTTGTATAATTTTTAACAGAGTTTTAATCGAAGAAAAATGGAAATGACGAAAAAAACCATTTATTATAACAGCAAAATTAAAAAGAATTTCTCGACATTTATTACAATCGCAATGGATTATCATGAAAATTATTTTTTAGCATATAGGTAAGGTATATTTAAAAATACCAAATATATTTATAAATATGAAATGAATTTTAATTGCATATAAATATTTTCAAAATTGGTAAAATCTAGAAACAATTTATACGAAAGAATAAAGTACGAGTAATTAGAAACAATATCTACGAAATCTCATTAGCATGCAATAAAGTTGCTAGAGACACATGCTAATTAACTTCAACAGCATGCTTATAATGAACTGACATCATAACTTACGGCCGAAGCACACGCCGCTTCCGCCCACTTTTTCTGAAACAAAATGGTAAAATAAAAATAGCATAGTATTTATACAAGTTTATACATGATTTTTTTTTAAAATCACATAAAAAAACAGTTCACTTACACTCTTAATATATAAATACTCTTATGTATATAGGTAATATTAAATATTTATTATGCAATACTAATAATATTTTCATATGTAATACTCTTAAAATATAAAAATAATATAAAATCTATAAGAGTTGCCCAAATGAAAAATGGACACTAGCGAAAAATAAATAATAACTACAGCACACATAATAACTGCAGCTATAGAAACATAGCGGAACATGGATATAAAGGACGGTAGGAGGTATGCACTGCAAGCGGCGTTCAGCAGTGAAAGCTGCTCATGGTAGAGGAAATTGATCGAAAGTAAAGTAGTGTTATTCATGGATGCGTTCCGATCGGAGCAACACGCGACCTGATTTTTCAACTCCATGGATCACTCTTGATTGATTTCATACCCCAAGGTAGCACTATAAATTCCACATAATACTTTAGTACTGACGAAACTAGGAAGGCAATCAAAAGCAAAAGGCCATGCCTTCTCACACAACAAGTGGTCCTTCTCCATGAAAATGCCCGTCCATACGTCTTTCGTGAAACCCAGACAACTTTTAAAAAAATCCGTTGGGAAGTGTTGGAACACACGCCGTACAATCCGGATTTGTCATCCTTGAATTCCACATCTTTGGAACATTTAAGAGAGCATAACAGGTGACACATTTCCATTTGAACAATGAAACTGTGTAGGACTTCCTTAAGAAGTCCATGCCTTTGTACAGTAAAGGCATAGTCTTGCTACCTAAGTGAGGGAATCTGTGTTGCAAGGCCCATATCAATTTATTTTGTTTTGCAATAAAGATTTTTTTTTTCATTCAACTTGTTCACTTTTCATTTGGACAACCTTTATAGATAATACTCTTAAAATGCACATATTCTGTTGCAATCACAGTTTTGTGTGTGAGTCCTCTAATGATATTATCGAGTTATAATTTTATAAACTATTTTTAGTGATTTACATAGTGTTTTGATGAACTGCTTAAAATTAGTTAAGTATTATAAATAACATAGCTCAAATTCCATTTTTGTTTATTATTCTATTTAAAAAAATCAAAACACATTGCACTTTCACAAAAGATACTAACAAAAAAAAGACAGTTTACAGTAAAATATATACTAATACAAAATATATTGAAGTTTATAAGACAAGACGTTAAGTAAAAGACAAAATTTGCAGGATGTTTACCCAAAACTATAAATCTCATTGGGAGACACCTCAGAAATGAGGATGAGAAGCTTCCGGTATGATGGTTGGTTCTAACTACCCTGGTGGGCACAGAAATGGTGGGGGTCGGCTACCTCTTATCGATGTTAGGACATACTTCCCACGGGAAGGATTGTACCTTGGCATGTGATGTCTCTTATGACTCAACCATAGTTCCCGCCAGTGTTGTCTGGTCATTCAGATTTTTCCGTGTGCTTTCCAGAGGATTGGAGTAGTCATTTTGTGATTACCCATAGCTATAAATCCCACCGGAAGGATTCACCTCAGAAATGAGGATAAGAAGCTTCCGGTATGGTGGTTGGTTCTCGCCACGATGGTAGGTACAGAAATGGTGGAAGTCGGCTACATCCTATCGATGATAGGACGTACTTCTCATGGGTAGAGTTGTACCATGGTCGGTGATGGCCCTTAGGACTCAATCATAGTTGCTGGCAGTGTTGCTGTAGCAGCAGTCAAGTCATTCATATATTTCCGTGTACCTTTGGGCAGGGTGGAGTAACCGGTTGAGGTACCAAGAACAATAAACAAGTAGACTGTTTCTAGCAAATCAGTCTATTTAAAATATTTAACCTGTTGATCGTCGAAATTCAATAATCCACTGAATGTACACTCGGTAGTATTAATTTCATAGCGAATGAAATTCATGCAGTAAGTATATACCAAGCTATCTACTTATCTAATCTTTCTTCATAGCACATAGTTTCTTCCTATAATAGTAAAAATCATCGTCCAGTCATTAGAGTGGTTACCTCTTTACCAGACTCTGTCTGTCGGCAATTTTCAGTCAATCTTTTATACAGGGTGTTTATTTAGTCCCGGACCCATTCTGATGTTTAATAACTCATAAAATATTGAAGATATAAACAAACTTATTGCATTTATTGATGGAATATCTCATATATTTTCCTTTTCAGGTTTGAATATTTTTACTTTTGTAAATATCGTCTGCGCGTGTGGTTAATTTCAGATAATTTCATTTTCCAGTCTAAATATATGTACTTTTCTAAATATCGTCTGCTTATTAATTGCATTTTTCTCTCATTTATTTTTGGCAAAAACAATGAGGCAACTATTGAAATGTTGTTTACTTTTGATGTGTTTGTTCTATGTAGTACTTTTGTATGTGATGTTTTATTCGAGCGGATATTAAGGAGAATGCATACACCACAAGAGAAAGCACAGATTTTATGGTGGTTCATAGAAACGAAATCGATAGTGCAAGCACAGAGAAATTTGAGAAGAATTTACCAAAAAGATCCTCCATCCAAAAACAGCATCTTGCGGTGGAAAAAGAATTTTCTAGAAATTGGAAGTATAGCAGATGAGAAACGTTCCGGACGTCCTTGCAAAGTGATTTTGATGTTGAGCGTGTCAGAGAGACATTTTTACACAATCCTAAAATATCTGTGAGATCAGCGGCAACAGAATTGGATATGCCAATTTCGACGGTGTACAAGGTTATTAAGAAAAAATTAAGACTGCATGCATACAAAGTTCAAATTGTTCAAGTTTTGGAGCCAAACGATAGGCCTAGGAGGATGGCCTTTGCAACAGATATGCTAAGGAGGATAGAAGATGCTGCTGATTTTCTGAAGCGCATAATGTTTTCCGATGAAGCATCCTTTCATGTTTCTGGCATTGTTAATCGCCATAATGTGCGCATATGGGGATCTGAAAACACCCACGAATACCGTAAGGCACAAAGGGATTCCCCAAAGGTTAATATGTGGTGCGGACTAATGCCCGACCGAGTCATTGGGCCTTTCTTTTTTACAGAAAAGACGGTCTCATCAGTCGTATACTTAGACATATTGGAAAACTTCGTATTTCCACAACTAGAAGAGCTTCAGTCACATGTCTTTTTGCAACAAGATGGTGCGCCACCTCATTGGGCTACCATCGTTCGTACTTCTTTGAATGGTCATTTTCCAGGAAGATGGACTGGGCGAGGAGGTCCAATTCCTTGGCCACCCAGATCACCTGACATAACGCCGCTGGACTTTTTCATTTGGGGGTTTGTAAATGACAACGTTTTCAGGAGTTTTCAACGTTTCTTGATGATCTAAAAGCCAGAATTACAACCGCAATAGGCTCTGTGGATGACGCCATGCTTGCCGCTATCTGGCGTGAAATTGACTATCGACTTGATATTCTCCATGCGACGAAGGGGGCACACGTGGAAGTTCATTGACAAGGGTCACGAAACTTTTTGTGTCTATTTAACCATTTATGTTATTAATTTTAATCTATCTTTATTATTTTATGAGTTATTAAACATCAAAATGGGTCCGGGACTAAATAAACACCCTGTGTGGTGGTATGTAGATTATTATGATCTGTGCAAGAAACAACAGGACGAATGTTGTGGGAAACATTTCTTTAATAATCACATTCACACACTTAAAACAAAGACAAGACATTCACGCGCGCGGCTCACAGTTCAGCATCACATCTCCTTCTTATTACAATCGCAATGCACCATGGGATGACATATGGGATGGCCCAATCAGGCATCTCCATCTAGTATCCAAAAGAGAAGATAAATGTAATGCAACTGCTACACCTGTATATTAACTATAATTTTCTTATCTCCATTGACTCATGGTAATAGCATCAATTAACTCCATCAATCCATTCAAAGAAAGCTTGAAGCTTACAGTTAGAAAACAAAGAACTTGGAAGAAAAGAACTTTTTGATATAAATATGAATCTTCTTAAAAGAGAAGGGGTTAATGAGCTTTTACTTATTGAGTAACCACAAGGTTGGAGTGAAAATAAATCAATTTTTCAAATAATAATTCTAATAAATCTCAAAAGTTGAGAATTTGTATACTTAATTATGGAAAAAATATAGGTTTAATCTTGAATTAATGCAAAAGACTTGAAGTTTGGAAGACATAATTATTATGCTTTATCATTTTACTAAAATATCACAAATTACTGATCTAAAATTACCGGTTATCATAAATTTTCACAAATTACCGGTAGCTCTAAATTCTACCTTTTTGATGCGGGCCAGAAAAAAAAATACATGCTTCATTTAAGCTTGTGCATTACGTCCAAAATTTTATGATTTTTCAGAAAAAAATAATATATCAGCATTATTACAAATAAAGCAATATTCAATATTTTATTTATCGACTAAAGGAAACATACTTTGATATCAGAAAAGTGTGAAGAAAAAAATCTGCTAAAATGTACAATGAGGAAGGAACATGGAATGAAAGCATTAGCATGATTTGTTACTCTGGTGGACGAAAAATCACTTGCGTCACAAGAGTGGGTGGAGTCTTCAGCAAAATAGCCAAACTCATTCTGAAGTTAGTTTAAAATAAAGGAAGTGACATTAATGGATTGGAAACGATTATTGTGATAGCACCTCAGTTAACACGGAGTCGAAAAGTGGTATTATCCATAGTATAGATATCAACAATTAGTACCCACTGATGTGGTTAATTTACTTGCTTTTCAATGGGTTAGCCATTTATGTGAAAAATTGGATGAAACAGAACCACAATTGTTCTGCGGGATGTTTGATAAATAACTGCCTGATTGTGAGTTATACATTTCGAAGAAATTGAATTAAATAAATTCTATATATATAAAACTGATTCTAATAAAGAGCAGCTATACCATCTGGATATTGTCAGTACAATCCAAATAGGACAATATGCTTCAAACCTGCATGTAAGACATTCTGGATCTTAAGATCACTATCGATGGCTCAAATATACATATTAAGTATTACAGTTGTTCATTTCCATGCAAATATTATGAACGAACTCATGATGCTTCTGAAAGGCACTGTGATAATATATACCCTTGCTTCATTCAACATCAAGGTATTTCTGTATGGAAAATAATTTTCTAAATATATTTTAAAAGTCCTTCAAGATGCAAGACATCAGTCAGATGAAATTAAAAGAATCATTAATCCTGTGATTTAGTGAAGACGGTTCTTATGTCATCTAGTGAACATACTCTTGGATATGATAATGGATAAGAAAAAATATGCGAGAAGTATGAATTACTTCGTTTCCCAGTGTTTGCATAAATATTTGATATTTCATTGATACTATTTCACTTTAAAATGTTGTGCATTAAAGAATTTTTTTATACTTTACATTTCATTCCCGAATAAATAACAAATGTTCATGTATCAATGACATAAGAATAGGAAACTAATTTAAGAAAGTTCAAATACACAGATGACGGGATTTCTATTTTTATACGATTTTAAGATGAATTTTATTGGCAATTTAAGTGACAAATGTGATTACTTCAAACATCAATTAGCATTTAATCCTCCCTAATTTATCGGGTTATTAAAAATATTTAGGCGGGTTATATTAATATCCTTTCTGGGGGTAAACTGATTACAACAGACTATGAACATTAAAACGCGATCAGAAGATGAGTACGTACTCTAAGTGGCACTAACTTCTCTAAATTTTGATGCCACACAAATTGGAGGACTTTTGCCTAACAAAGGCACATTTAGCCCTCTATAGTTATTATGAATATTAGTTTCCCATAGATATCAAGAATGAGATCAGGAACTTTCACAATTTGATAAAGTATTACAAATTACTTTCGAATTCTTCAACCTGCATAAGTATATTATACACGCATAATTATTTTTCAAAAATTATTTTCTTTTATTCTAAATCTCTTTTTTGAAAAGAACAAATAAAAAAATACTCGAAATTCATGCGCAAATCTTTTGCCCTATAAAAGTTATCCAGCATCTGTTCCACAAACACTGTGAATCTTTTGAAGAATTAGGAAAAAATTCTGATTTTCTACCCGACACTTGATAACCAGGCTACAGAAGCTCTTCTATCTGTAAAGTTTCAAATGCTAAACTGTAAAAATGCATTGCATATTATGCATAGAGCATTAATATATGTAATTGGTACTAACTGGCAATAATTATTAAATGGAAGTAATGCAAGCAATAAATACCCCTACCTAGCAATAGACCATGCGTGAAATCTGACGGGACAACGAACAGCAGCCCCATCTAGCACGAAGGAACGAACGACGCTTGCAAACAACAAAGGTCCCTCAAGAGAGAACGCATATTGGCCTTTTTATAGTAGAAGAAAACTAAAGACAAGAGCTTTGACAAAATGCCCTTAATAGAAGATTTAATGACTGGAATTTTTAAGAGTTCTTCGACATGAAGAGGCATCCAATTTCTTGGCCATCTGATTCTGTGTTCTCGCTATAGCACACAGGCTTTGATCACATGATTTACAGAGCCTTCTTGGGTGCACACTGACAAGTCGAACTTTAGTCAAAGAAACGGCTTTGATGTACAGAAAATAGACCATGTCCAGTGTATACTTGATTAAGATAAAAATAAAACATCAATTCGGTTAACAGAAGCGATTTTAATATGTTGATAGGTAGTTCTCCCCCTTGATGGCATTATTCCATCTCTCCTTCCGATCTTTAATTATTAGTTTTTTAGTTTCATTTTCGAGTTCGATTTTGCACCCATGAAATAAAAAAAAACTGTAAAACGAAGGGGATAGAATACATATTAAAATAGATATTT
The DNA here is from genome assembly GCA_026543865.1 of Argiope aurantia. NCBI lineage: Eukaryota > Metazoa > Arthropoda > Arachnida > Araneae > Araneidae > Argiope > Argiope aurantia. The sequence continues at coordinate 10,959 of JAPMOR010014882.1, read as the reverse complement.
GGTATTTACAAAAGTATAAAAAGTAAATAATTAATAAAAATTGTGGTGGAATGATGATCATTATGGTCCGTGCAGTGGAAGCAAGATAATCACATTTCACACAAAACATGAAAGACAAGACAAGACATCAACGCGCACACACCTCAGAATAGCATCTCATCTCATTATAATTACAATTGCAGAGCACTATGGGATGCATACCTAATCAGGCATCGCCATCTATTATCCAAATTAGAATGTAGAGTAATGCAACTGCTATAAAAGTATATGTATAAAAATTAATAACATTGCTATTGGTATATATTGAACTCTAAAAGAAATGTAACGATTTGTAACCAATGTGGGCGGTTTTGTTTAGTGTATGCAAACATACCACACATACATAAGTACATTTATTTACTCGTACGAATTGTTTGGGGGACAATTTCTCTTAGCATTACATAGATGTTTTGAAAAAGGGATATAAATCTACGAATTTTTGTCTCAACGATGCATTTCCTATTCAAAGAAAATGTTTCACGCATCCTGCATGCGAAACCTACTTTATTCCTAAATTCCTCCCATTTTCATGCCAGTCGTATAAACAAAGCATCTTTTCCGCACCCCTGTCTCAATACATTCCTGTTCCTTCACGGAAAACTGATGCATAAATCTCTCAGTTTCACGGACGGGAAAAACCATTGTGGAACTCGCAGGTGGTAGTATCAAATGAATAAAAATAAAAAACAACTTCTAAAGAAGCGAACAATTTTTCTTTTCACAAGAAAGCGAAAACCAACCTGAGTATATGTCAGTAAGGAAGGAAAATCTCGACATTTTTCTTTTCCTTTTTTTTTTCTGTGGGAGACGGGAAAATAAATGATAAAAGCCCGTCATATCCAAGTTTGAAAGACTTTTGAAGAAAACCGAAGGTAATTTTTTTTTCTTCATAAGATGACGTCGGTGAGATAGCTAGCATAAGTTTACGAAATCCGAGAATTCAATTTGAAGAAAATTTTATTTCATAGAGTGTGAAACTACCGCAAGGAAATCAAAATTGTTCGCAAATTTTTCGCCAATTTTTTTTTTTTTTTTATAGTTTAGGAATAGTAAGGACAACAACTTTTGGCGGCTTTGATTTTCTGGCAACATAATGGATTGAAAATTGACTCTCGAAAATAAAATTCATTTCATTTTTCAGCTGCTGATTTTCGAAAATGTGTTGGAATTACAAACATGCAGAATATTTGTGCATTTCGACAAAAGATTTGTGTTTTTCACCAAAGAACTCTTTCTTCCTATTCCAAAAGATTACTTTTTTACGTTCCTCTTTTTATAGCTTTTAATTTAAGATTTTCTTTTGAATTAACTTGTATGCTTTCTCTAGACAGATAGTCACGGAAAACTATGCCCTATGAAAAATATTTTATAGAACATTTTTAACAAAACCTAAATAAATAATAATTAAATATTCTAAGTAAAAATCTGCTTTTCATTAATTATGCAAGGAGTACCAAACACCCTTTGAATACCAGAATTATAAAGGGTGTTGCAAAATTAGCGCAAGATTTGAATTTGCCACATTCGTGCAGTAAGGTGTTGTAAAAATCATTTGACAGCTGATAGTTTGGTGTCAGTAGAGATGGAGCATTATATGACAGAACAACATATTTTCATTGTTGAACAATATTTCAAAATAATGAAAGTCTGGCGGCCATAGTCTGAAAAGTTTAGAATTGGCCCCCTAAATCGGGTGATTTAACACCATTGAAATTCTTTTTATGGGATTATTTGGAGTCAAAGGTCTATTCCAACAAGATCACAAAGTTTTAATGAATAATTTAAACCTTTTTAGCTATCTTGAGTGGAGTGTCGCGGAGTGCTTTGACTCAGGGATCTTAACCTCCGGACATAATAGGAGAATAGAGTAACGGCATGGCAAAAAGATTCCACAGTAGGTTTCGCTATCTTCAGAGATCTTCGAGGATATTGACCCCCCCCCCCCCCTTTTGGGATGCAATGATAACATATTTATATGTTAGATTCATTACACTAATGTAGTTCTATTTCAGGAAAACTTCTTTTATCAGCTGGAAAACATTTTTTTATGATTAGAATTCTGATGGATATAAGTTGTTTGATCTATAATATTCCCTACTATAGAAGCATTAATATGATGGTAATGATTTTAATAAAATATACTGATTGTTAAGTGAATTGATAATTTTTAATGATATCCCTCAAATGATAATTATTTTTTATTTTACTAAGATAATAACATATTTACATGGTTTTAATTGAATTTTTAACAATATCAGTAGAATATTTACTGCACTTTCATCCTTTAGTAAAAGTGTTGACTGTCTGCAATCTTTTCGGTACTTTAAAATTTAACTAATTATTTTACAAAAATTAAAAATAAATTTTAAACATTTATTTTTCTAAAATTTCGGATTTTGAAGACAAAATTTTTATTTTGGAACGTGGGACGGATGGGAAAAATAGGAGATTTCCCACTTACAGGACTATTCTGAACAACAGGCGGAACCACTTGCTCCCGTTTGTCTTTCCTAATTTTTATACCTGGACTTGGATAGACGGAGATGATACGAATTTTTCAAATCTTCCACCAGTAGCGATTATTGGACATTCGGCTGGATTCATACTTAGCCAGCGATCCGATATCACAATTTCCCAAATGGGTGTTAAACCGCAAATTTGTTCTTTCCATTTTGTTTCGTTTCGTTTTGTTTTGTTTTATTGTTTTAAATTGTATAACATTGTTATTGCTTAATACAAAATAAAATGAACGTGTTAAGAGAATTTTATTCAGAAATTTTTACTGAATTTCTAAAATTAATATGAGTGATCCGTTATTTTTTTTATAGATAAATTCTAAAAAGCGCGATCCTAATGATAAGATTATCTAGGAAGAAATCTGTAGGACAGTTTGGCAGAATTGTAAAAATGAAATAATTTGCACAAAAATAAACGTAACTCTGCGCATTTAAATAATAAATATTAAAGATTTAGATATTATAGATAGTAAAAAGCACGCGATCTGATAAATCACCATGTCATAATGAAAAATACAAATACGTGTAATGTATGAAATCAAAATAAAATCAAATCAGCATAAAAATGTTAATTGAAAGACGAGTTTTTACAATTTCAGAATATTATGACATAAAATATTGTACCAGATGAATTATGAGTATTTTTATTGCATAGCAAAGACTTCAGTGATTCGTTGATTGAAAAAGCAATCAATAAATTACTAATGTTTTGATTTATATATAAAAATTATTAATTCTATAATTATTAGTTTAAAATAGAAAATCATAAGAAGTTTACTAAGCTTTCAATTAGGAATTTAAAATTAATCATACAATGAAATATTTATTAAAAAATGTCATTCATATTCACATGCATGAAAAATTTGTGATATATATACTTGAATACATATTCATAAACTTAACATTTATATTAAAGTTTTGCAGGACTTCTTACCCACATTTTCATTTGCAAAAATTGTAGCAGGAACTTACCTAAAAAGAGAGAAAAAAATTATTAAATACAATTATATTCATTCACATTTACTATCACTGAACTTTTATCTAAAGTAATTTATAAAAAACATATTTTTTCATTTAATTTCATTTATTAATTAGCAGACATTAAAATAACAATAAAATAATTCACTCCCCAAGATGGAAACCAAAGTTAGATTTCTTTTACTGGGATATATATGAAGAAAAGGAAATTTCAGCCATTTACTTCTCTAGTTTTATAAGGGTTAGAAAGAAGAAATTCAGGGAGAAAACAAAATCTTTAGAGATCACAAATGTCATATACATAGTCCAAGAATAGAAATGAAAATTAAATTAATAATTAACCGTTTTGCGTTTGTCTTCAAAGCAATTTTAGCTATCGAAAAAATTATGATTCTTAACTTTTCAATTGCTTATCATATCACACGTTACAATAAGGTGGTAACTCTCCTAGTATGAATTATTTTTTTTAAATCTTTATACAATCCCCGGGTACTATTAGATTCATTTAGAGAAATAAATCTTGGCTATTAAATAATAAATGCAATTAAAAAAATTTTTACATTAAAGCTGATTGCATAATAACTATTTAACACAAATGAAAGATTTTAAGAGAAAAGAAGTAGTTTTTGTAAAATCAAAATTCCTAGATCAAATTAAAAATTATACCGTAGTTTTTTATTTGTTTGAAAATTCAATTGAAAAGCTTGAGGCAAATCACAACAGGTAAACTTAAAAAATAAAAATAAAAACTAATATATGTAGACTATAAGCAACATAGTGAAAAGAGCAGAAGAGCATGTAATTCTTTCACTACAAATTGAAATATTATTCAAAATCGGTTATGAACAACAATCTGAAGAACGTTAATGAAAAATCGGATTACTGTAATATTTATTAGAACTGGCTTTCTTCAAATAAAGCGCAGAAATGCATTCACAAAACAAATTCTTTGCACATTTGCAAAATTGTTGGTGAAACAATTATCAAGAGAAACGGATTTCTCAAATCGGCTTAAATCGAAGACTCACTTGCTGGAATTTATTTTTTTATGAAGTTTAAAACATTGACATCTGAAATTCGCTATCCCACATCTAATAATTTTATATCAAAAAGAATTGCTCCGGAAAACTCATTGGTCCATAAAACATGAGAATTCCAGCACGCGTAACGCAGTTCTTGATAAATCTTATTGCAAAACAGATTCTTTTGAAAAATAGATAAGGGTTTATATGAAATAGCTATAAACTGAATGGAAGTTTAAGTATCATTGAAAAAGAAAGGCCCAAATAAAAGGGTTTTTTTTCATATTTTGCTCAAAACATTTACAAGCTAAAGCATTTTATGCTAGTTTGGTCGCATAATTTTATAATTTTCTAGAGATAATTGTATAAATGCTACCTTGGGACTCATAGGTTCAAAAAATTTTACTCTCTAAAGATGGGTTTTTGCATTTCTTGTTTAAAATAAAGTTGCAAATTCAAAATCCCTCTTCTTGCATTCTTGTTTTTAAAACATTTTTTCCTATAGATAAGACACAGATTTTTGAAAACAGACAATACCACCTAATAACACAAAATTGAAAGAAATCTGAAACCTACTAATATATTTATACACAATTTCGATTTAATAGACAACTCAATATTTTTTCCAAAGCTGCGGTTAAAATTACAAAAATCAAAACTTTTTATCTTATTCAATTTTGGTCTCAAAAAATTGAATTATTTTCGTTAAAAATATTAGCATCTCAAAATTATTTTGGGCAATATAAGACATAAAACATGAAAATTACATAAAAAATTTAGATTTCGTAATTATTTCATCAAAACTATTATTGAACTTATTGATATTAAATATTATTTTTTACTTTATTAAAAGCATTTTTCAAATTGGAAGTGTATACGTAATTCTAACGGATTAGAAACGATCTGTTGGGCCTCACTTAGAATGGACACTATGTATGCATATATACTTTACTCTCTCCCCCCCCTCTCTCACACAACGGATAATTTCTGGCATAGAAGCAGGAAAGGAAGAAAAACTCTTTTATAAATCATAACATTATTACCATCTCTGCAATTTAGTAAAAAAGTCTATTTTTTAAAACTTCTTTGTTAAATCCATAGCCAATGAGTGAAATAGGCAAGTGAATTAATATAAGTTCAAAAGAGGTGAGAAAGCATTAATTTAAGTCATGTGATTTTCAAATGATACTGCAGCTCAACGCTGTGCAGTTAAAGTTACAGACATTTGACTCTATGAAACTTAAAAATCAGAACTTGGCGCAATTTAGAAAATAAATGCATTTTTTTTTAAAGTTTGGAATTAAGTGGTTAAAAATATTTAATTTTATGAAAGCAGATAAATTAAATTTATTGCATATATGTACATAAATAAATGTCGTTTGAATGAGTTGATAAATTTTTAATAATTGTGGAGAAAATATCAAAAATCTTTTATTTAAAGACTTCAAATCAGTATTAAAATCCTTAGTTGAAAAAAAAACTGATCAAATTAAAATTTTTAGATGGTTCTGTTTTATGACCAACATTAAGAATACGAGTTTACAGACGAAAAAGGTATTGTAGAACAGAAAGCAGAAATTTAAAACCTACCTTCTAGATTTTATCTACTGAAAATCAAAAATCCCCTCATTATTGGGGATCGGGAAAGAAACCCGATTCAACAATTCATTAATTAAACAGAAGTACTTTTATATGAATTTGAATTAATAAGAATTGGAAAAAAATTATTTTGGAGAGATTGATAAATTGAATATATTATAGAAATTCGAAATAGAGATTAGAAAGTTGTTTAGACGATTTTATATCATTTCCACGGCCGCGTTGTGAAACATTCACCAAATAGCTCAATGCGTATCATCGAGTTGGATATGGATTGGCTAGAAAAATGAAACGCAAAGTTCTATAATTCGGTGAACATTGGTCTCAGAAGGATGGAATGTTTCTTTTTGTTTAAAATATTGTATTTCAAAAATATTTTTCAAAATATGATTAATAGGATCTAGTGTCTGTATAAAAATTTAGACATTGTAATTTCATATAAACAATATTTACTGATTCAAACAATATAAAATATTATTATCAATTTCATTTATATACGGAATAATATGTTTTCTTCCTAAACGGAAGAATATGACTTCTTTTAAGGAGTTAGAAATAGCTGTTTGGTACACTATTTGTATAGACATTTTGCCTGCCACAAACTAACTATTTCAACCCATTCTGAGGCGCACAGAAAAACTCTGAGTCACCGGAACGCTGCGACACAATTGGCAAGAACTAATGTTGAGTCCTAAAGCTAATCACCAGCCACAGTACAAATCCTCCCGCAGGAGGAGCGTCCCATCATCGTCAAGGAGTAGCCAGCCCCACATAATTTCTGGACCCACTAGGATGTTGAGAACCAACCACTATACCGGAACTTACTTATCCTCATTTTGAGGTGCCCCGTTGGGTGGGAGATCCTCTATATATAAACTTATAAGCAGGGGGAGATTATGAGTTCTAAGGAGCTTCCGCCTTCCAAAGAAATTCCATCAACATTTTTCCCAGAGTTGCAATAAATAGTATTTCTATAAGGAATTACCTAAAGAACATTTGACCCAAATCTAATAGACCATATAACAGCGCACTTAATGATGCATTAATCTGATAATGTTATTTATTAGAAAAATCAATCTTTCTGTATGGCTTATTTGCTATTCCGGAAGAGAAGGCGAAGGAAGGAAAATATTGCCATGCATCACTATAATTAATGTGAAAGCAAAATCAAATTTTTATATTGAAAACTACTATAGAAATGTTCAAAGATTTGTTCAACCGTTTATTTTAACAATTTACTTTGAAATACAAATGTTTCATCGCATATTGTTGAATTGTATTACCAATGCTTATTAGTATGGAAGTTTGTCATTTTTAGTTTGCTTAAAATGAATTGAAAGATAACATTTAAAATTTGTTTTTGCAGTCAAATGTAAAAGTCTGATACAGGAAAAAGTAAAATAACTGTATATAAAGAAATAGATGTGTCGAATTTTTTTTGCCGGTATTTTAAATATAATCTAGTGATACTTGCAAACTGTTGAAAGAAAACTTCAGCACAAAGATTGAAAAGCATTCTGAGTTTTCTTTTATCATCTAGCATTTTCAAAGGGCATGCCTATATTATTTATTCTATAGTCACAAAGGTATTTTTATAAATTATTCTTTAAAATAACATTTTATTATTAATAATATTAAATCTGTTATTTATTTTCAAATGTTGTACAATGGAATTCACCAAATTCGAGTGCTGTGTTTTTTAAAGAATTTGTTTGGAAGGAATTATTATCGGTATAATGATAAACCATCGCCTACATACAATTGGAATTGTTATTTATTTGAAATCAAAATTTTGATGTATTAAAATCAAACTAAAAACAGTAAAATAATATTTATGTTTTTGAGTAATGCTTCTCCTAACACTCCATAAATTGTATTTTCATTGATAGTAAATGCATAATTAAAAAAAAAAACTGATTTTACTAAAAGCCTTTTCTAAAATATAATACATTCAACCAAAAATGCAATAAAAATTTCTCGATTTATTAATTAAAATTTTAAAAAGGTTAAAAGAGAATTGTATGATTTATTTTGATGTGTTTTGGTACAATTGTTGCATTTAAAGCTGTTTGCACATTAAAATTGTTTATTCTTTAATCGAACTTAATATTTTTAAAAATATTAAATTTTTGTATTGTAATTATTACTGCTTAATTTATCAAAACAAGTTATTTCGCTAATTGTTTTTGTATTATTTATTAAAACTGCACAATATTAAAAATCCTTAATGCTTTTTTTAATGTAGAAGTTCTAAATGTCAAAGATAAACTTTTGTAAGGTAAAATTTCATTATTTTACGAGAAAGCCACAAGGAGACCAAGAACGTAATTTATCGTATGCTGTATTATACTTTTAGAAAATAGTTATTTTTTTAGTTCTTTTCGATTTATATTTATGACATTTTATGTATCCAAATTTGTTATCATGTTTATGCAAATATGATTAACCGCATTAAATTCTGTAAGATCGAATATACAATAGTTTATATCTCAGGAGCAGAATTGTTGTTTCTTATCTCTCTCACACATTCTTAGATCTTTTTTTAATTCGAATATTTAAAGGAATTAAATTTTTATTCTAAGGGCATCAACTTGGAATTAGACAAGTTACACTGCAATGAAAAATGAATTTATGGTATGATCCCAAATTTTTGTATTTTTTAGGGTTTTCTAATCTCAACGTTACCTTCTTTTCCTATAAAAAGAAACCATATTAATAAAAATTAAAAGGGAAATAAAAGATAAGAATACAGAATAGATTGCAAGAGCTTTTAATTTTAATGCAATTTACAAATTTTTACTCAATGGTTTTGATTTCCCTCTTAACTTTTGCAAAGTAAAAAAAAAAGAAAAAAAAAGAAAAGAAAAGAAATTAATTGAAAATCCTTAAAAAAATTTAAGTTTTCTTTGGTTTAAAAGAAAATATTCCAAGAAATTTACCTCACACTAATTTTACTTAAATATCTTTCCCAGAAATAAATTCAAAAAATTTAACTTTTTATCGTCAATTATTTTAAGAAATCAAAGAAAATTAAATCTCAGTGGTATTATTATAATTAAATCTAAGCAGAATAATTCTACATTTTTTCTTTTATTGTTTATTTTACTAAAATCAAATACATTTACAAAATTTGAAACTATGTATACGGCAATATTATTTTTCTGGTAACAAGAAAAAACAAATCTCATAAATTGGATTCATAATCTATATAAATAAGAAAAAAATAGAGATAAAATGTTTTTAATAACATCCTTTTATTAAAATGCTAAAAAGTAAAAAGAAAAAATATATAAAACATGGTGGTTAAAGGAAAATTATTAATTTGTAGGAAACTAATAAAAAAAACAACTTTTAATATAATTTGAAATTTTTATCCCAATCACAACATATTTTTAATTTTGAATAATTAACTTTTTACTATAATTCCTTAATTGTTTTTCTCATATTGTTTTTAGCGCTTTGCATTTGTACGATTTTGTTTTGATATCCCATGTTTTTTATTAAAAAAAATATTAGCCAATACATAGTGCATAAAAAAAGGTGTGTTTTGAAAATCTTTTTATATTCTACAACTCAGTTTCTGTACATTTCATAATTTATTGTTATAAATATTCCGGAACCCTTTAATCATTTCTTTCAAATATAAATTGCATTCATAAATATTATAAACAAAAGATAAAAAAAGAAAAGAAAAGAATTAAAAGCAGATTTTTATTACAATAATAACATAGAGCACCTCAACTGGAAACTGAATCAAAATTTAACTACGATTAATTAACCATCAAGTTTAGAAAATTTGAAAATATTCAGTAACTAGTGTGAACATAAATCAAAATCTCAGCATTCTTAGTACACCAAGAAATGAATGAAAATTTTATCACAAACTTTCTCTTTTATGAACAAGAAAAAAATAAAGGGAAGTCAAATAACAACGCATTAAAAATAAGCTAACTGTATTGTATAAACAAAGAAATTATATTTATGCGAATGACAAAAATCCTTAGAGTCGCTTTTGTGAATTTTACTAAGGATAAAACCCTTCGATATATTTTAAATATGTTTCGCATTCTCTTTTGTCGGATAATGCAAATAGAGCAGGTGTTTATCTTGAATTTAAATTTAATCTTCAAATTAATTTTGATAATATTGAGTATAAGAATTCATATCATTTCCATTTGGATACCGTAATTACACTAGCTCTAGGAATTTTTTTTACTGGCAGATATTTCGCTTATGTTCGCAAAGGTAAATGAGCCGTTCTTTGAAAATAATTTGAGAAATTTTATCTTTCATTTCTCCCTTACATTTATTAAAGATTATTCTTAATGTTGTTCTTCTTAACTATATTCCTTTCCAAAGAAGTTTATAAAGCTTTTAGAAATATTTACATTTTCTATGATTGGAAAAAAAACATTAAAAAAATTCTTTTCGGGAATCTGGAAGGCAGAGTTCGATTCCTTTACGTCTAAGTTACTATTTAGCCACATAAATGGTTGATGTTAGAATGTGTCAAAATTAGGGCTTAGAAATCACTTTTCAGCACCCTAACTTTTAAGATATTGCAGTTATCGAAAAACTTCTAATACAAAAGTAGTTCTTCTTAATGATGCGCTAATTTGGCTAATTTTATTTTTTTCTATCCTCAATATTAAGAAAGTTATAGCGAAAAGATAATTTCACCCTCTCTCCCAGCCATTTCCACTCTTTTTGAGCTAGATGGACTATTTACGAATTCTTCGCGATTTTTACATTTCAAATAACATATTCCAAGTCAGTTAAAATCCAAACAAAATTACTCTAGTTAT
>JAPMOR010014881.1:27018-46618 GCA_026543865.1 Argiope aurantia | reverse complement strand
CTTTCAGCTTATGTTAGACAGAATATTTTAGAAATGAATTATCAAGGATCTAATAAAGATATTGTCATAATTCCTGTATTTTCTATAACTTTTATTTTTGTCACCAAAATTGCCAAATGGATACTAAATTTGCGGTCAATGTCGGGAGCTTGTTGGCCTAGCGTCCATTCAGCATTCGTTAAAACTGTCTGAAATCTCTCTTTCTTATAAGGAGCATCATTATTCAATGGAACAGTATTATCGATGCAGAATAATAATGTATTTTCTCCACATTGTTCAAATGAACGGAAAAAAAGAGAGCTAAGCTTGAACCCAGTGTAAGACTGCGGAAAGCTGGGTGAGCTCTTCATTTGGTTACATCTATAAAAAAAAAATAATAATTTTTCAATCAAATTTGCAACATTCTTCTTTATATTATGTTTCTACCCGGGATTATAAAATATACAAGTATAGATATTTACGTACCAAAAAACATCTTCAGTTATTGTTTTTATTACTGAGGATTTTCAAAGAAAAAAAATTGTAAGAATTTTAAAAAAGCAAAATAAAAATTTCTGAGTATATATTTTTAGTTGCTTTCTTAAGATCAAATAAGTTTTTACATTCTTACTTACGAAACAATTTTAGAGAAGCCAAAGCATTAGATGCATTTTGTTAAAGCAAGTAAGATTCAGGATAATAAAAGCATCAAATACCTTAGCTGTAAATCAATGGCCGAAACCTTTTACTGGAGTTAAAAAGTAATTCAATTTGATGTCACTGATTTAGTTATATACTTTAAAAAGTAAAGTGAAATCTTTGGAATAGAAAAATTACTTTGAACAATTTTGCTGTTCAATATTTTAAAATTTTTATTTTAAAAATGTATTAAGGACTGAAAGAAAATTCTAATTATATATATTTTAACTTGAAGAAATTTTCAGCTGAAAGGTTTTTGAAAAATATAAAAAGATTTTTTTTTCCTAATCTTGAATTCTTATATTTATCAGACGCAGTAATTTGAAGATGCACGAATTTAATTTTGTAGTTCAATTTAGATAGAATTCTCTTACTTTTTAAGTTAGTTCTAATTTTAAGTTAAAGCAGGAGTCCTTGTACATTATTTTCAATATTACTTTAAATTCTGTCATCACGAATATTCTTTGCAAAAGTTAACTTCTAGTGACAAGTTACAAGCAAAATTTATGTTCTGAATATTTTGTAGTCATAATTTTTTTTGAAAATATAAACTTTGAAAAATTTACAGAGGAGGATATCGTTCTAGGAAATTATTTCCAGAGCTTCAATAAATATTTTAAAAATTAAATTCATTTTCACATTCTTTAATTATATTTTATTTCATTTGATTTTAGAAAATTTCTGAATTCCTGAAATGTTATTTTACAATCTGAAGGAAATTCCTCTTTCTTCGTTATATTCTTTATAATCTTTGAATTATCTGATTGCTCCACAAAAAATTTTATAAAAATGAAATACTTTTGAAAACGGATAAACTTTCAGTCGTCTTTTGTTAAATTTTTTTGGAATGAGTGGTAACTTTTGATAGTAAATGTAATAAAAATGTATTACAAAATTCCATCATAATTTCAATATTGAATTATGAAACATATCAAATAATAAAGAGATGAAAATAATATAAAGTAATATTTAAAACATTGTTTTATTAGTGTACTAGCCGCCTTTGGCGACCAGCCGGTTCACCAGTATTACCGCTCGCTACAATTTTCAATTAAATATTTTAAGTAACTGGTCTCTTAATAGATTTTCAAACAAAACATTTTTAATCTTCAAATTTTGATAGTCATATCAAACTTATACTGTTATTTAGATCGTTTCGTTCAATTTACTATATATATTTTTCTAATTTGTTGTCATATCCGGTAAAACTTGAACTTTAATTTAAAGTGGAAATGATGAAATTGCAGTTCATATAAAGGTATTTTTTAAAAAAAACAAACGTTTTATTTTATTTATCATCTTTATTGTTATTCATTTATTATTATTATTATTGAATATGAGTATTGCAAACGGAATCGCTCGTTATTTAAGTCTTATGTGAACTACAAAATATTTTTCATAATTTATGTAATCTTAGGCCAATTAATCTTGAGAAACCTGCGCGCTGATTGGCGTATTTTCTTTGAAACGATCGATGGAAAATCTAAAATTAACCTTTTTTTATTGAATAGTGATATTCAAATTTTCATAAATTAGTCAGTTTAAGTGATTGATTTAGTTTTTTGGAAATTAACATCGTTTCTTATCTGCGATACTTCCAATTTCTAGAAAATTCTTTTTCCGCCGCAAGATGCTGTTTTTGGATGGAGGATCTTTTTGGTAAATTCTTCTGAAATTTCTCTGTGCTTGCACTAACGATTTCGTTTCTATGAACCACTATAAAATCTGTGCTTTCTCTTGTGTTGTATGCATTCTCCTTAATATCCGCTCGAATAAAACATCACATACAAAAATACTACATAGAACAAACACATCAAAAGTAAACATAACATTTCAATAGTTGCCAAAGATAGAAAAATGCAATTAATAAGCAGACGATAATCAGAAAAGTACAGATATTTAGACTGGAAAATGAAATTATCTGAAATTAACCACAAACGCAGACGATATCTACAAAAGTAAAAATATTCAAACCTGAAAAGGAAAATGTATCAGTTATTCCATCAATAAATGCCATAAGTTTGTTTATATCTTCATTATTTTATGAGTCATTAAACATCAAAATGGGTCCGGGACTAAAAAAACACCCTATATAGAGAGTGTTAAAAGATCATAAAATAATTTTTCTTGAATTTATTTTTTAGAAAAAATAATATTTCATATTTGTTTCATTTCCTACAAACAGGTGCCGAAAATTATATTTTTGCAGATTTCATTTCCAAAAAGATTTAATTTATTTTTAATTGGGGCTTTAGTCAATGTGATGGCAACACTTTGAAAAAAGCTAATTTTTTCCCATGAATGCGAAGCGTGCTTAATCTTAATTTTTATTTTTTACGAAAAAAATTATTGAAAAACATAGTTAAAATATTTATTTAAAAATTCAGTAAAAATAGAAATTTAATTTTAAGATTAAAACATTAGTATCATTTAAAAGATAAATTTTTGATCTTTAACATCATGTAAAAATCTTTTTTGTGCGGTAATAATTTCGGAAGTTATAGCAGAAACACTTCAAAATTTCGCTTAATTTTTAAATAAATAAAATTCTAGTTAAAAATTTGAAAAAATAACCCCCAGGTGCACATTCCTGGCCTCCAAGGTCTACATGTGCCGAATTTGGTAGCTGTAGGTTGAATGGCCTGGCTTGTAGAGCGCCAACATACACACACACACATTCAGCTTTATTATAAGTATAGATATAGATATAGATAAAAAGTGAGAATTATTTTTATCATAAATATAATAGTAAAAATAAAAATTATAGCATATTGGATATTTTACTGAGGAGACTTATAAGAGCCTTTCCCAACAAATTGGAGTGGATAGAAAAAGGGGAAAATATAGGGGAAATTGGGTAAAAAAATTAAAGAAAGAAATATTTACTTTCTACATGTTCTTCAGTATCTCTCCACTATTTTCTCTGAATCGCCCGCCGATTTTATCGATCTATTCGCATTCCATCGATACATGTTTTTACAGAAGTTATCCAAAAAACATTTAGACACGTCCTATGAAAAAAAAAGAATAAAAAGCATGTTGCTAAGAAAAAAAAATAAGCATTTTTTTTTGGTTTTTTTTGTCGATTGATGAATATAAGTCAAAGTTTTCTTCAACAAGCAAGTTGAGATGTTTTCTCGTGTCTTTTCTTCTGTAATTTCTTGCTTTTTCATATAAGAAGTATATAAAATAATCGTAATCGTAAATCGTAAATCGTAATCGTTAAAAAAATACGAAATTTTGAAGAAACTTCAGTTTTCGGACCTGTCTCAGTCCAAAAAAACAAATTTTAGAATTATTATTAGAAAAACGCATTTAGAATGATTTAGAATATTTATCATTATGTTTGTCAGTTTTGTAAGAACATGATAAGCCAGAAATGTTTTCAGCTAGACAGATGGAATTTGGAATATGGTCTCTTTTCCAAATTTGTAGATTTCTGTCAAATTTTTAATGAAATCCATTCAAATGAAATCCCATGGATCGTTGTCTGAATATAACATAAATAAAATAAATTGTCGCGATAACTACAAAACGAAGAAAACTAGATAATTAATTTTGGCACACATATTTAATATTTAAATTTTAAATATGTATCAAATTTGGAACTAAATTTGTCAAAAAGTTGAAAATGCATTGGCTATACATTTGCATATAAGTAAACAAAATTAATCAAAACATCTGTGACTTAAATTTATGAAGTTTGGTGTATGATTTTTTGCACAGAATTTCAGCAGAAGAAATGTACTTCTGAGTCAAATTCTGGTTTTAATAGGTCGGAAAAAAAAAGCATCCATTTCTGTTATTGTGTAATAACCACATCAAAAAGATCAAACTCTCTAAAAAAATCGTCAAAGATAGCATTCTTATTGTCTAACTAATTTTCACCAAATTACATGCGGTTAATAATACCCAAGTAGAATTTTAGAGAGAAAGCGAAAAAACTTCAAAGACGTCACTCCCGCTAATTTATATTCACTTTAAAAAGTGGGAACTAGTTTTTTTGTATCAGATAGAATGCATGTTACATAAGTTGAAATATTTTACTAAAAGAATAAATAGAGTTATCTTGTTCATTTTTAGAAAATGCTATATGCATGGAATCCTTTTTAAAAAAATGTTATTGTTGAATTCATTAGAATGGAAATTTTGAAGGGAAATTTTATTTACTTTCTTATGAGTTAAGAGTTTTGCAATCTTCTATACTTCTGTGGTGTTAATTAAATTAAATTATTTTGGTATCTTATGAACGTAATTATCATTAAATTAGATAATTTTCTTAAATTTTATTTCATCTTGTAGCAAAACGGAGAAAAATGGAATTCTAGGTTGTGCAAAATTTAGAATAATGAATGACAGTTTGAAGAACAAAGGAAAAATATAACTTTTTGTTTCTTAGAGCTGTAGCAAAAGTATTTCCTTCAAAAAGGATGTATTAGATTTGTTTTTCTGAATTATTACTAAATTTGTATCTGAAGGATAATTACTACATTTTTTTTTTCTTTATTCATATAATTCATATAATAGCTACTCATTTAGATGCCTTTGTATTTCATTAAAGTACCAAATGATAAAGAAAAAAGTATTGTTTCAAATTTTCGAAATTGTAAATACAGGAACTTAATTATATCGATAAAGGCTAAAAATGTCTGTATTATATTTGTATTCAAAATAATTTCCGTTTATTTCATACTAGCCGCATTTCATACTACCCGTCTTTGGCGACCAGCCGGTTCGCCAGTATTACCGCTCGGTACAATTTTCAATTAAATATTTTAAGTAACTGGTCTCTTAAAGGATTCTCAAACAAAACATTTTTAATCTTCAAATTTTGATAGTCATACCAAACCTATACTGTTTAGATCGTTTCGTTCAATTTAGTATATATATTTTGCTAATTTGTTGCCATTTCCGGTAAAACTTCAACTTTAATTTAAAATGTAAATGACGAAATTGCAATTAATATTAAGATATTTTTTAATAAAACTAAGCGCTTTATTTTATTTATCATTTTATTGTTATTTATTAATTATTATTATTACTGAATATGAGTATTGCAAACAGAATCGCTCGGTATTTAAGTCTTATGTTAACTACAAAATAATTTTTATAGTTTATGTAATATCTCAAACAATAATTGAACAAAAATTTCTGAGATTCAGTATAAAATTCAGTTTTTAGTTTTGCTTTCAAAAGGATTGAAATGAAATCAATAATAATATTTTGTTCCTGCTTATAAATATATTTCAAAAATAATGAAGTCTAAATTCAATGCAGTAAGGTACCATATTCTGATAAATATTCTGGACACACCAAATTTTAAATAAATGAATGAATGTTTCTATATCCCACGACCAACTAAGACTTATTTATGAAGGTTTAAATGTTAAAAATTTAGAAAAACTCACCATTTTCATAATCTTAGGCCAATTAATCTTGAGAAACCTGCGCGCTGATTGGCGTATTTTCTTTGAAGCGATCGATGGAAAATCTAAAATTTTCCCTTTTTTATTGAATAGTGATATTCAAATCTTCATAAATCAGTCAGTTTAAGTGATTAGAAATTAACTCTTAAAAGTCAGTGATTTAGTTGATTGGAAATTAATTCTATGACCACCATAAAATCTGTGCTTTCTCTTGTGGTGTATGCATTCTCCTTAATGTCCGCTCGAATAAAACATCACATACAAAAGTACTACATAGAAAAAACACATAAAAAAACATAACATTTCAATAGTTGTCAAAAACAAAAGAGAGAAAAATGCAATTAATAAGCAGACGATATTTAGAAAAGTACAGATATTTAGACTGGAAAATGAAATTATCTGAAATTAACAACAAGCGCAGACGATATTTACAAAATTAAAAATATTCAAACCTGAAAAGGAAAATGTATGAGTTATTCCATCAATAAATGCCATTAGTTTGTTTATATCTTCATTATTTTATGAGTCATTAAACATCAAAATTTGTCCGGGACTAAAAAAACACCCTATATAGAGAGTGTTAAAAGATCATAAAATAATTTTTCTTGAATTTATTTTTTAGAAAAAATAATATTTCATATTTGTTTCATTTCCTACAAACACTTGCCGAAAATTATATTTTTGCAGATTTATTTCCAAAAAGATTTAATTTATTTTTAATTGTAGCTTTAATCAATGTGATGGCAACACTTTGAAAAAAGCTTATTTTTTCCCACGAATGCGAAACGTGCTTAATTGTAATTATTATTTTTTACGAAAAAAATTATTGAAAAACATAGTTAAAATATTTATTTAAAAATTTATTAAAAATAGAAATTTAATTTTAATATTAAAACATTAGTATCATTTAAAATATAAATTTTTGATCTTTAACTTCATGTAAAAATCTTTTTTGTGCGGTAATATTTTCGGAAGTTATTGCACAAACACGTCAAAATTTCGCTTAATTTTTAAATAAATAAAATTATAATTAAAAATTCGAAAAAATAACCCCCGGGTGCACATTCCCGGTCTCCAAGGTATACACATGCCAAATTTGGTAGATGTAGGTTGAATGGCCTGGCCTGTAGAGCGCCAACACACACACACACACATTGAGCTTTATTATACGTATAGATATATCAGAATAATTTAGAACATTGATTTCTAATACAGGACAAGAAACAAATAATACGTGATTTTTTGCAGAATTTTTTAAGCATGATTTTTAAAAATATTTTATTGAAATTTCTTTCTTATGCTTTTAATTATGATGCAATTTTTTAAATCATTGCTTGAAACTGTAGAGAAACCATTAGCAAGGAACGCATAATTTGTAATTTTCAAGTGGTTTCTGAAAAAGCACTTATTTTTCTCTGAAGCAATAAATAAAAACCAGTGAAAAAATGCATCGATCAAGATTCTTCCATGTTTTATGCAGAAAATTGACATACTCGACTCATATATGATGTAAAGACTAGACGCATTCCCCCTCTTTAAATTCATAAATAATTAATTCCCAGTAAAAACGCAAATTAATTAGATTTTTTTATATTATACTAGCGCAATAATTGAATAAAATAATGTGAAAGCAAAATCGTCTGCTTATATTATTTTAAACCCTGTTTTCTGCCGTGATCTAAAACTAAATTATCTGAAAATTTTGAAAAAGTTTTCGAACAAATTATTCATATAAAAAAGTAATCTAAACAGCATAAAAATCTTTCCTATGTGTCCAAATCCAAAAATAATCCAAAGTCTAATCCAAAAGTAGAAAGAAAAAAATTCGTAAACAAGAAAAACAAAAGAAGAAAGAAAGAAAATATTTCTTTGATCATTCATTTTCTTTCTAACCCCGTTATGACTCAGTCATGCGTAGATATTATCGATTTTCCACATTCCACGGATATATTTTAAGTTGCAATTTTCCAAAGAATTTTCCGCAATCTTTATGAAAAACTAAATAATAACAGGAATAAAACAAAATAAATGTTTCCTTTTCTTTTATTCGCTGAAGAAACAATTGCTCGAT
This sequence comes from Argiope aurantia, assembly GCA_026543865.1. Lineage (NCBI taxonomy): Eukaryota > Metazoa > Arthropoda > Arachnida > Araneae > Araneidae > Argiope > Argiope aurantia. The sequence continues at coordinate 38,443 of JAPMOR010014881.1, read as the reverse complement.
ATTTTTTCCCCGTTCAACCACTTAAATTGTAATATCGAACCCTTTCTTTAACAGTTTCATTCTTTATTTCAAAGGAAGTGAAAACCAGTTTTTCTTTTAGATATAATAGAAGAGAAAAAAACGCATTCTTGGATATTAGAAAAAAGTATATGTAAATAAACGGGTGCATTTATGAGACAGTATTGCTTTGAAAGTTTTTTTACATAATTGTAATTATTGTTATTATTATTTCTTGTTTTTCATGAATTTTTAATTCATTTCTAGATACATTTGATACATTAGTTATCCTAGAGAAAACGACAACCAGCAATATTTATGCAAATTGTTAAGCGTAAAGAATGGTAATAAATTTTTATATATCCAATATTACATAAGGTCGAAATAACTTTTAAAAATTCAAGAAATATTTAAAATATCATCGTTTTTGTGATTGAAATTTATTTTTAATTAACAAAAAATACTTTTTAAAAATTATAAAAATTATACTTTGAAAGAAGCCAACTGTATATGAAAAACGAAGCCAAATCTTCCTACTCTTTTTCACAAAAAAAAAAGAAATGCTCTTGGTAAAATTTTTTATTGCCATTGTAAATTATTTGAATTTTTTTAAACGGTAAAAATATTTTAAAATGTAGAAAAAATTAATTCTTAAAATCTCTGAAATGTATCCAGATACGTTGGTCAGTAACTAAATGATGCCATAAAAAATCTAAAGTTTTAATTCTCAGGTGGTTATTATGTTTTTTTGACATATCCTTTTGACTATGAAAAAAAAAGAAAGAAAGAAAGAAATACGCGACAATACGCGTAAGTTACGCGACAACTGAATCTTAGAATTTTGATTTTAAGATGGTGAAATATCACTTTTTTGCTGTAATGTTATCCAAAATTATAGAACATCTAGAATTCTCTTAATTTTTTATTAAAATTATTCTAAAATTATGAAGTATAAATAAAAGGCGCTTCATTTTATGTTTAAAAGTATGATTAAACCAAATTTCATAGTGTTGGGTCCCGCAGTCAGTCCTGTGCACAAAGAGAATAAATTTTGATTTATTATTTGTAAAGCTATTACTTTAGTTTAATTATAGTATGATATATTACATGTTTGTATGGTATATTATATAGTATGATATAACATTTTGGCATTATAGCTATTTCTGAACTATAACACAAAAGTGTCAGGATTTTGAAATAAAATAGCTAAAAGATATAATTATTTCTTCTAGTTATCGTGGATAAAATCTCAAATATTCTCTTAAAGAAGAGGATTTAAGACAAGTGACTGCTATACGTTCTTCAAATCATTCCAACGTAAGTGATTCTTCTACATTTTTTAATTATCTACATTTATCCTTATTTCTCATCAGTGTTTGAAATCAAATCTTATCCTTTAAGCAACTGGACAATACAGTAGCACTTATTTGATCGCTGTTATAGTTACATTGTTATAGTTATAGGACGAATAAAATGTCATTGTAGTGGTGATTATGACGATTGAAATAAATCCGTGCTCTTCTGAAAATGTTCAAGAAAGAAATAAGCCTAAATGCTCTTCTGGAAAAGTTGTTACGATAGCGTACTTCTAATGCCTTTAGTAAATTGCTGGTAACGTTTTATTGTTGAAATAGTAACATCTCAAGATGAATTGTTATTGGTCACGTATTAGTTTTATTTCTATTATGGCTCTATTAATTCCCTGAAAACGACAAAATACCATATAATGGGTTTTGGCTTAATTTGAAATGCAAAATGGATAATTTATTTCTAGGTAATCGAGGTTTACTCATGGTAATCATACACGGTAACCACCAAATGATTCAAATAGGACAACAATACATGTTGAGATATATACAATAACATGAATTTGTGAGCAATGAATACATTTAAAGCATATTCACAATTGTATAATTCATTTAATGTATGTAATCAATGTATCTAAATTTGTAGGTTGTAGTTATCCTGTAGGTTGTTAACATTCAACTATGATTGATAATTGTCTTTCTGGTGTATCATACAAACTGTTTTCACTAAGAAAATTCAATTTTTTCAAAAGATGATTTACAGATTAGTGTATGAAAAGGAATGTTTAATGACTCTATCAATCAAGCTTTAAGATTTATTGGTTTCCAAATTTTTTATATTTAATGTATGAGCAACTTATTCAAAAACATATATATTACAAAAAAAATTTCTTTTATTATATATTATCATCATTTTAAAAATTTTAGGAATTTTACTGCAGCTTCTTGCTCAATATGCTAAGCATTCCTATAAGTTTAAGAATTTTGTAATATTTTTTGTCAATAAATAGAAATAATGTGGAATAAATAGAAAATTTGAAGAAAATCCCTATCGAGAAAAGAAAATAGATTATTAGCTATAAAAATATAAAAGTTTTAAAAAGCATATATATAATAATTTATAAAAATTTGATTGAAATGGTACTAAAATTTTCAATTTCTAAAAGGTTTCTTAAAGGAATTCAAAATGATCATTTTTACAATTATTGCCTTTATTATTCTTTAGAAGTTTTAGCTTTTTATCAAAAAATATATTTTTATTAATTTTAGATTGAAAAAATAATGTCATTGAGGGCATGCTAAAACTATTTTCGATTAATAAAGAAGTTAATAAGAGAAAATACAAAAAAAATCATCGTTTAGTGGAGAAAATACAAAAAAATCATCGTTTAGTGGAGAAAATACAAAAAAATCATCGTTTAGTGGTGTTTTTACGAAATTATTTTGCATTCAAAATGAAAGCTAATAGAACCAGAAATATAATATTCAAGACATACTGAATTACTGAATATTAAAAACATTGTTGTTTTCATTTCCAAATAAAAATTAAGCATAAAAAAAATGTTGTAATTTTTTCTAGAAAGTTATTTATATAATTATTAAGCCTTTTTTACCACTATTATCCATGGTAGATTTATGTTTAATAAACGAAAGAACTATCTTTATTTTTTAAATAAAATTAACAACCCACAGTTTTAATTGTTATGGCATAGCAAAATACATAACAAATATCATAAAGATGTTTAAACTTATTTATCTGAAATCACATACAAATACTTCAATTTAATGTTTTAATTGGTTTGAAATATGATTAGTATACTTAAAATTTCTAATAAAAATTGTTCAATATACTAATTTAATAAATACTATCACAAAAATTATTAATTAAAGGTACAGATAATTATGTGACTTATAATCAAATACCATCCCGGAACCAATGCGCAGTATTGCGTGGAGTAAATAATAGATACATAGATTTCTTTTAAATGGTTTATTTAAGAGAGAAAAAAACCCACGATTAAATATACACTTTACAGATTTAGAATAATACTAATTAAGACTATCAAAAGAGTAATAAATATAAAGCACGAATAAGCAGGAAATTAGAATATTTAATTCTCCTAAGTCTCATAAAAGACATTAAAATAGAAATTAATCTCTATATTTATATTTATTTTATCATATAATAAATTTAAAATGAATAAAAAATAATAAATATATAAACATACACGTTTTAAATATAAATACACTCAGAAATACATAAGAATTTACATTTAATCGATACTTCTGTTCACACTCACAGTATAATCTCGAATTCACATAAATTAATTCGTTCGTTTCAATATAAACTTCTCTAAATCTTGAAACGTTTATGTTTAACTCGACAAATTGTCTTCGTTCACCCTGTCGCATCCGATAGCCTTTTCTCTTTGCTCGAACTCCACCTTCCCTTTATCGGTCTTTGAAAAGAACACGAAAGAGGTCTAACCCAAATATTCTCTCTCTTTTCCTGTTCTCGTAAAAATTGAATTCTCTTTTGACACAAAACAAAAGCCTCTAAAGTTTAGAAGCAAGAGTTAAGAAACGTCAACACCAAGTACCAGTTTTCCGACAACGAAACGAAAGCGAATAGTCCGAGTGAAAAATTCAATTCGATTCCTTCCAGACGGACATATTTCCTCTCTGCCGTCTCTAGATACCGAACCTACGTTTTAATACATAGGTTTCCTCATTCTTTATTCGAAAGGGAACAAAGGAGAATGCCATTTTGTGATGTCGCTTTAAAACTTGCCGGCGGCGAATAGGTGCCTATTCGTTTCTCGAAAACAGGATGTTAGAATTCATTGCCGATAATTAATGCACCATTCCTGCTTCTGCAGTCATTTGTAGAACGTTTTAATTGTTGGGATTGTTTTGTGATTTTTAGCGCTGTCGAACTGCAGATAGGATTTGAATTATTTAAAAAGTGTTTGTCTTCGTAGCTTTAAAAAGAAAACTTTTCCTGACAAGTCACGTTCGATGCTCTTTCCAGGTGTATCTTGCACCGGCGTTGTTCTTCCTCGTCTATTATTGTAAATTTCGAGGCAGATGGTTTCTATTCGTGAGTTGTGTCTTTTTAGCGACCTTTATTTTTAAAATTGTTTGCACAACGTGACTTTGAACACGGCAATTTTTTTAGAAGTGTTGTAATTTATTTAGTACTTACTTTTCTATCAGAAAGCTTCGATAATAATTCAGATAGCATAAACACACTATTTTGCAATTCTTTTTAAAATACTTTCTGTATTTTTATGGAATAAAAATTAACAAATCCATTTTCTACATCTTTTTTTTTGTGATCCAAAGTGGAGAAGAAGTAAAGGTGACTATTATTAGAGCTTAAGTTTGGTTATTAAAACCACAAAATTTTTAAAAAATTATGTTCAGTGAATCAATTTGATAACTGAAATTCTTGCTCTTTATTGAAATTAAACATTAAGGGAACTATCAGATCAAAAATTTCTTCCAACTGAATTTAATTTTAACTGAATATTGTCTTAATTTAAACAATCAATTTAACCATGGTTCTTAAATAACTTTGTAAATGCTATTGTTTCTGAGTATGTTGTTTTTACTGGAAGATCAGTGCTTATCACTGAAATGGAATGGTCAAAGTCATGAACCAAAGCTAACTAAAAGTCTAATTTTGCTTGTTTTTTCCTTGTATGGACAGTCAGTATGAGAATAACATACAGTGCCTTAAATGGAATGAAAAATTATTGACAAAAAATATTTTAAATATCAGATTATGACAGATATTAACATAATTTTTAATTGATTTTATTTTTATTTCTATTCTGCTTAATTCTTAGAGAAACTTTTCTGATGGAATATTTTCTAGACATCGTAATGTCATTCAGTGTATGTCCCGGAGTAATTTATTTTTTTAGTTGCGTGATTTGTTTCGTGTGACTTTTGCGCTCTTATTTCATCAATAAACCAAACAAATAATAAATAGGATTCTTCTGTATTAGTTTCAAGTAATGTGTAAAACTCATATGATTAAATATTTTATGTAATAATAAAAACGGTATTAATATCGTTATAACAATGAAATGTATTGATATAAATTTAGCAAAAAAAAGTAATTTTAAAAATTATTAAAATTCAGATTAAATAGAAATAAATACATGATTTTAAAATATATTTTTTAAAGTTTTAAAGACCCTAAAAATTATTTATTGTGTTACAATATTTCTAGAAATTATTGGGGAAGAAAACTGAAATATAAATTCATTTTTTTAAAAAAATCAAAAATCTGACCAACAAATTATTTCTAATGAAATTGCACCTTCCAATCTTCAGATTTAAACTCTAACCATAAATATTTCATCGATTTATTAGTGGAATGTTTCATGAAAAAAATTTAAAAACCGAATGCAATATTACTCATTCATATCAGATACCATGTATCTATAATTCATTTATATTTGCTCAGAAATTACGTGTTTAGAGTAATTTAAACAAATTCTTATAGCCTAGTCCAGTGGTTGAAGATTTTATTTTTTTTTCAGTTTATATTTATTGTAGTTTAAATACAAAATTTCTGAACTGTCAATGTTCCAGTGAAATTAATTTCATGATTATTGTTGTTGATTATAATGGCACTTGCCATGGACAAGCTCGCTGACGAAGTCAGCGATTTTAAGCCAAGGGAGAGTCTCTTGTTTTAGTAGCGTCAACTAGGGCCAAGCGTACGTCTTAGCTACTCACGCATCACATTCGCTTGTACAACCCCTTTTTACAGGGGGGCACCTTTACACATCTCACAGATAGAACAGCTGAAGAACAACCATGCCCGAACCGGGACTCGAACCCAGGACGCCCAGGTCAAGGGGAAGACGACCTATCCCTATGCTTGGACGCCGGCTCATGATTATTAAATGTCATAATTACATTTTAAATATCAAGAAAACACTGATAAATAAAGCCATGGGAAATGTGTTTTTATAATCTTTCATTTTGACGAGAATGTTATTTTAATTTGCTAATGATCTGAGATTATTATTTCTTATTTGGCTTCATCAAGATAATTATCTGTGACATATTTGTTTTAGCAGCTGGGGCTAATTTTGTTAATTATATTCACCTTGGAACAACATCCCTTTCTTTTGTCAACTTCATGAGTTTCCATCCAAATGACTTAATGAATTCATTTTCTTATCCAAATAAACCTTGTCATTTGAACTTTTATTTTTATAATTTCATTAAGGTCTTTTAAAATCATCTTTTGTGGGTTAATTAAGTGAATAGTTAGAATTCCATTGAAGAGGTTAGTAATTTAGCCCAATCTAAATAGCATTTCTTTTAAAGAGCGCGATTTGAAATATTTGATTTTGATTCGCAGTATATTCCATAAAAATTCAATTCATTAACGTGATTTGTTTAATTTATTTTCTTAGAACTCAATTCCTTGGGGAAAAGATTTGCTAAGATTTAATGAGTAGATGTGTTTGACATAAGGCAGCGCCTGTCGTATGTCACAACTGTCCGAAACCTTTATATTAGATTTTTATTTAGCAAAAAAATAAAAATCTGATCAAATCTGGCGTCATGATAGTAAAGCAAAAACTAGTAAACTTTTGTTGTCTTTATATCAGTTCAGTTATGTAATTAACAATATCAAAACTGACCCAAAACTTTTATGTCAGATTTTTATTTTGTTTCGCAGTAAAAATAAAGCTCTGATTCGTAGTAAGTCTTGATAATATCAAGACCTAACTAGAAAGAAAATTAAATTAGGAAGAAAATTTCTTGCGACTTGAAATTATATAATGACTTATATTATTAGAGTTTCGTTGTCTTTATATTTCCAATGTATCTAAGAAGTTTGTAATATACCGTTCAACACAATGATCAATCTTGGTATATAACTAACTCTGACATTTAATTTAGATGCTTTGTTTACCGTTATTTAAAATTATTAAGAAAATAAATTAGTTAAAATTACCGCTTTTAGATTTCAGTAGGATGAAAATAACAAATATTGAATCTGTTCGTCAGTTAATTTTCAATTGTAATAATACTCTGTATGGATATTTTCTGTTTGTTTGCTCATGTTTGCAGTTTTGAAAAATATGTTTTCTCTAAAAAGTGAGACTAATTTCATCTAATAACTTATTCTATAGAAACATTAATGATTTCTTAACCAGTTGAAATCTTGAAAATGTTAAATTATTGTAGATCTTCACTCTGTATTGACAAAACATATTATAAAACATAAACAAAGCATCGTTACTCATTTAATTTCATTCAATTCTGTTTGATCTTACCATTTAAGAGATTTATCATCAAAAATCACCGATATGAAATTTTGATATCAAATATTGTCGAAATATTTCAATCCAACTGTGCCTTTCCCTTCTAGTACATGAAGTATACAGAGAAAAATGTATTGTAATCGCGAAAAAAAAATGGATTTCGATATTTTGATGAATTATCTTGTTTCATTCATTACAGAATAAAAAAAAATATTTTTTGAGCTGTCAAAAATTTACTCGATATTTTAATCCATCTGTATATTTCCTTTCAATATATGAAGTATACAATAAAAAGTATTGTAAGAGCCAAAAAATTTCAGACTTCAAAGAATTAAAAAAAAACATTTTTGGAAAAAGTCTATTTGTGTACATGATACTTCAAAACCCCTTTGAGCTGGAGATTGACTTTTGTTAATATACATTTAAACAAAATTTGAAAATCTCTATCTCTATCTCCCAAGAATTTTTACAGTCTGCTCCTTCAAATACAAGTAAACAAACATAATGATTTAAAATTGTAAAAATTTGGCAGGAGATATGTAGATGATAGATTGTATATTTTATAAAATGTAGATTCTCATGAAATGTTAAACTGAATCCTTCAAAGAGTAACTGTCTACTTATTTATATTACGTATCATGCAACCGTGATAATTCAAAAACACGATGTATTCGATAAACGAAATATAATATGTAATCCTTCGGTTAAAATTATAACTTAGTACCAAAATTTGAATTCCATCGTTTGAATAAATAGTATCCAAAATGTAAATTCGGCTTTCTTCTCTATACTTAGGAGTACTAAATGCTTATATGCGTGACACTATGAGAATTCTTGGAGTTCAAGATCCACGAAATTTCTGCAGAAATTGAAGGGGGAATACGATATTTATTAGCAATACGCGAAGAAGTTTCTGGCAGAAAACTTCTGTTTGCTTTTACTATTATAATAGTTTTTCTATTTTTTAAAATATAACTCACAGCTGGTTAATTTTACAATTTTTATTGACAATCTGTTGCTTGGATTTTATTAGATGTCAACTCGTGAGCTGCCTGAAGATTGTTATTTACTTCCCTTCTAAAAGAATCGATCAAGTATTATGTTCTTTCTTTTCAAACGGTTCTTCTTCATTTTAAGTTTATCATATCCAAAACAAAAGTGTCTTGTAAATATTGTTTGGGGGAAAATATAGAAACAAATGGTGCAGTCATATTTTTGTACAACAAACTAGAAAAAAATGCTATTAAAAAGTGACACACATGATAAAAATGCCCTTAGAAAAAATAGATAGAAAGAGTTGTGGATTGGGCATATTAACTTTTTTGGCATCGAGTTTAATATATCGAATATTTAATTAGTTTTCGAATGAAAATTTACTCATTTTCAATAAATATTGCTTATTTGATACATGAAATTCGTTGAAAGTATGTATCCTTTTTAATACCTGACTTACAAGTTTGTAAATTCTACAAACTTCTACCTACATTTAATAATTATGTCTGTGCGATATTAATATTTGTTCTAAAATTAAATGTTATAACGGTTACATAAACTCTACTACTTTCTCTTTTGATAAAACAGATGTTGTTACCATATTAACATCAAAATATATTTCCCATGATCCTCTTGTGGGGGTCATTATTAAATTGCATTAAAGTGAGTGTCTCATATTTTCGTGTTCATGTTTGTTTTGTCTTGTAAAATGTAAGAAAATAATCAAATAACTGTAATTGGAAACTCGTCTATTATTTTCATCTATCTCATAATGACGTTATAAAGAGTCATGTCCTTCTACAATGTCCATTAACCACCCTTTTGAGAACTTATTAATTTCTCAGCTACTTCACTTAAAAAAAATTGAGCTTAAATTAAATATGAAAAAAAAAATTCTTATAAAGTTGTGTGAAGTGACTCTAAGAATCTTTCAAAGAGCTTATTAATACTATTTCAGTATTGAAACATTTATCAAGGATGTATTTAAATGGAAAATTGATAAAGAGCAATTAAACAAACTCAAAGGATGAAGTACAATTTCCAGAGAAAATAAATATTGATTAATCCATTTAATTACTACTTTCCATACTTAAGATTTGAATGTTGCTCTTTGAAAAAAAAATTTGACAAAAATTTATTTTTACAGAATAAATTATATTTTTCATTCATAAACTGAAATTTCATCAGCAAGTTACAATTTTTTAGAATAATATCAAGTGATTTAGAGATTTAGTTTTCTTTTTAAAATTTCTTTTCAATTTTCCAAAATGTCTATTTTGCATATTCATTTTAAAATCCTAATTTTTTCTTAAGTTAAGTGATTTTTGAAAATTTCACGTCTATTCAACAGAGATTAAATGTTAGTTCGGTACGAATTATTCCAATAGTTTTCTATACAGGTATGTGTGTGATGGCTTTTGGTGTTATTTTAGCAAAATGAAAATAAATCAATTGTTAAGAAAAAAAAATATATTTTTAAACTAAGAACATTTAACATTGCATAATTGTGGTCATTTTGTAATATTTAATATAAAAAAAACGCAAAATCATCGTCAAGAATTTAGTAAATAACTTTTTCATAATCTCATCATTTTAATATTTTCAAAACAAATAACATTTACTAACTTGGAGGAAATTTCCTTTTGAACCGTGTTGCTAACACACACACACGTATATATGTAAGGATATTTATTAATCTAATTTAAATCTTAATTAATTTCCTATTTTTTGTCTTAATTTAGCTCATATTAACTATATTCTAAAATGTTTTCATATTTCCTGATCCAATTTCCACTTTTTATGTAATTAACTCTACTCGCGCTCTGTAAAACTGCTGACCTCAGCATTTTCTAACGCTCCATATGAAGGGATAAAAATTCTTAATGCTTGCAACATTCTTTTAAAGATACCTAAGATATCCTTTCCTAAGTCCACACGTGTGAAAGAAATCTCTATCAAAATATCATAGTAAAAATCACTGAAGGAAAACATTACTGTCTCTTTTGTTCTTGTGTCGTGATGTAGACTGATGCATTCCTATTCTTTGTATGAAAATTTTGTCTCCTGTGGTGAAATAGATCGAAGTTAAAATTGCAAAATTTCTTCTTTTCCGCCATGCATCTTCTAAAATATATTTACATATATATAGAGAGAAATGTATATGAAAATTGAAATTCTACTTACATTACTTCACAATAGAGGAGATATACATTTTTTTTTATTTTCATTGGTAAAAAATATTTTTATTTCTGGCTATATTTTTTTAATTTCTTAAATGTTTCAAAAAATAAGAAAGAAAAAAAAACATGGCCCAAATGAAATAAAAAAGGCATGCTTGTCCAAACACTAAAGAAATTCGGACATGTTGACAGAAGAAATTGAAAAGAAAAGAAAATCAATCGAATTTGAGCACGATGAAAAATAAAAATAAAGCAATATGATAGGAAAATAAATTTTGCTAGAAAATGGAATTCCATTTTAAGAAAATGTGAAGAAAAATTTTTTTTAATTTATTTCTGGAAAATTGATTTTTACCAATGTTATTATTGACCTTTCAAATACAGAAATCGAATTTTTCTCAAATTTATTATAACAACGAAGTAATCTGTTTTTATAATAGAATAATACTGCAATACCTTTTAAGTTTATCGAAAAGTAAATCACAGATGTTATATTAAAAAATAACATATTGTTGAATGCATTTCTTGTAATTATTTGTATACGTAAGACATTTAAACTGATTTATGTTAATAGAAATGTAATACTTATTATAAAATAATAAAAATGTAATACTTATTATAAAATAATAGAAATGTAATACTTATTATA
>JAPMOR010014881.1:10476-27008 GCA_026543865.1 Argiope aurantia | reverse complement strand
TGTAATACTTATTATAAAATAATAGAAATGTAATACTTATTATAAAAATAATATGAAGAGATAGTGAAATAATATCTGGAGCATTATAAATGCAAGATTTCAAAGAATCACCATGTTATAAAATATGCTTTGAAGATTCAAGTATAAAAAATTAACTTTATACAGTCAGTAAGAAAGAAATTTCATAATTTAATTTTCATGAACTCTGATTGCATATAGATTAAGGCCATACAAAATCTAATCTACCTTAATAAAAAAAAATAATTAAAAAAATGGAGAAATCCTTTCCTGTCTTTTAAATCTCTGAAAAAAAATATTATTTGTTGCCCTTCACAACACTCATAAGAAATATGATCTTGTTTCCGTTTATTAAAAATCGATCTAACTATTTGAAATGATTAAATCAATTATATAGAAGAATACATGTCATAATGTTTTAGTGATTGAATAGTTACACGAAGATGAAGAAAATTCCTTGATTTGTATCTGTATCGCATATTTTCTCTCTACATTGATAAAAATGGTTGCAATATCGTAAAAAGTTAGATAAACTTTAAAACAATTTTCGATACATTTTCTTCATGGAGTAAAGGAATGTAATAACCCAGCGATTCTCAACCTGTGGGGAGCGAACCCCTAGGGGGGCGTGAGCACACTAGAGGGGGACACGAGAATATCCAAGATAAAATATTATTTTAAAAAATTGATTAACTGACTGGAAGGAAAGCACAAATTCACATAAAAGACAAAATACATTTCGGCATATTTAATAACTTATTAAAGTAAAATAACTTACTAAATCAAAACTTACTTAATCAAAACATACTAAATTAAAAACAAATTTAATAATTATTAGTGACTTTCTTGGACCTGTCTTGCAGAACAAAGTTTTTCGAAGGAAGGCTTAGTATTAGAAATAGCCACTCTCAGTTCTGTTTCTATATTTTGTCTTCAAAGAAGCCACAGCAGAAAATCAAATTTCACAAAGGTAGGATGTTGAAAATTGTAATAGAATGTAAAATGCCCTTGTTTTTTGTGCAGAAAAATCATCCTTACTCCTGATCAAAATTCAAATAGTGATTTATTACTAAATTGTTATTTAGTTTCGCCACTTGTCGTGAAGTCTATGAATTTATCTTCCTCCTCAATTGAGAGTCCTTCGGGAGTCTTATGAAATGGATCCCTACCCCATTCGTAACTTGCTATCAGTTTGTCGTCAGCAAGAAAATACTTTTTAAAATTCTTTGTCAGCATGGCTAAATGATTTTCAATGGTTACAAAAACAACTTTTACGTGTTCTTCTTTAGCCTTGTAGGTTTTAGTACAATCATCCACATTTGCAAACATTGTTAGGTTCTTTTGCTTAAAATTTCTGTTCCACAATTCCAATTTTCTACAAAAAGCATTAACTTTTTCACTCGCATCCAAAATATGTTTATTTGCTAATTGGAGTTGAAGATTCAAGTTATTTAATTTCTCGTATATGTTGACCAAGTAGTTCAATTTCATCACAAATAAACCATCGAGAAAATTCTCGGTCTCGTCTCTGTTTTCTTCTTCTAGGGAAATGGCGAATTCTTCTCTTAATTCATAAACACGTTGCAAAAATTTCCCACGTGATAATCATCTTGTCTCGAGATAAAATAGTAAAGCTGAATGTACTGAACCCATGTCTTCACAAAATGCAGAAAAGATTCTCGATTTCAGAGGTTTTATTTTTATATACTTTACTACAGTTGCAACCATAGTTAACACAATATTCAGACCAGGACTTATTTCTTTCGAAACCAAAGCTTCTCTGTGGATCATGCAATGTATCCAGACCCACTGAGATGATTTTTGTTTTACAAGTTCTTGTATATCTTGGAATCTTCCGGACATTGAACAAGCACCATCGGTGCATATTCCGACGCAATTTTTCCATTCTATGTTTGCCTCATTCATAAAATCATTTAAAATAGCAAATAAGGCGATCGCTGTTGTTTTGATACTTCCTCAGTTCTTCTACTACTGACATATTATCACAAATTCGAACATAGTGAATTAAATGGGCATCTTTATTACTATCAGTTGCTTTGTCAAACTGTACTGAAAACAATTTGTCACACAACTTCGAGAAAAGCTGACACTATACATCTTTGGCTATGTCGCCAATACACGGACAACAGTATCATTTGAAAGAAGTATGGACTGCAATTGTTTTGAAAAATTATCTCCAAACATAGTTTCTACAATCTCAATAGCTGCTGGCAAAATAAGCTCTTCACCAATGGTGTGAGGTTTCTTACATCTGGCTATTTTACATGAACTTTGGAAGATGCAATTAAAGCTTTTTTATTCATAGACAAAGTTTCTTTAAAAATGATTTTTGCTTTTGATATGATTTTAATTTTAATTCGAAGAATTTTCTGTGTTTGTTGACGTACTCACTATGAAGTGTTTCCAAATGTTTAAGTTTATGTTTATTAGGTTTCATGTTATCTGCGACCAACATTTTTGAGCAAATGATACACGGGGGTCTTTTTTCTTCATTTACTTTAACACTGGTAAACCCAAAATTTAAGTATTCTTGAGAATATTTTCTTGATTTTATTTTCGGAACCACGCTCGTCTATGTATTTGTTGATGCTTGATTATCGTCTAATGCTCGCTTACTTCCGCTTAAAAATTTATCTATGAGTCTCCATAAATCTACTGCCGTGAATATTTAATATGGTGAATTGCAATTAACACGAAAACATATATAACATACACACTCATTATAGATTCGATAAAAGGATCGACTCGAATGAGACTGACTGGAATTGAAATTTGCGTTATCGAACATTTCTTTCTTCCTATAAGAAAACATTTGCTCCGCTCATGCTCAAGACGCCAAGTTTGTTTTAGTTTTGTAATATTAACGCCCCGTTTGAAGCAACACTTGGGCTATTTTGGGACGAACCTCGTAATTTTGAACCACGGTCAGATGACGAGAACAACATCTGAGCTAGTACCCCACTCTCCACACCACACCAGTGGGAGGACGTTTGGTCAGGACGGATTTAACGTGCAAGACCCCCTTACTCGACGGTTCTACGGTGGAATCGGGTCTCGAACCTGAAACCCTCCGGTTCCGAAGCCGAGACCTTACCACCAGGCCACCGCGGCCCTCAAGACGCCAAGATCATGTGGATTCCCTTCCACAAACATTGCTTTTTTTTTCACTTTTGTTTAGTCATTCTTCTGTTTTATTTCTCTTATTATTCGAAAAAATGTATTCCCAGTTTCTAAATTTAGCTCACCCCGTCTAGGTTAACCTTCATTAACGAATTTTTCTACTTTCATATTCTTTTAACGTTTCATCTCCCTGTTTGGCTTTCATTTCAAAAATGATATTTAAATTTCCCCCGCTTTCAATCGCTTCATCTGTTCACCGCTCGCTTATTCAAAATGCAAGATATGGTTTCTCGCCAAAGTTGACTCGCTTTTACTCTTGTTTTGGCAGTTAATTAAAAATAATTTAAAAACAGAATCCAAAACACTCAAAATACATTATTGTTGTATTATTTTATAATAAACGTGAGGTGCGATGAAAATTATGATTGAAAACTGGGCCGCAAATACTGAAAGGTTTGAAAAACGCTGTAATAAAAGATAGAAAATTTCAAAGGTAGGAGAGTTGATGCTTAACCAATTCATTAGTTGAATGTAGATTTAAAAACTCCTGATTAGCATCTGTATCTAATATTTTGCCTCTATACTGGCGCAACTAGTTGCAACATTGCAAAAACTTTGATATGTTTAAAATGAATTCTGGTAAATTTTCTTGTTGGAGTATAGGAATGTAATGCTAACAGAAAATTTCACAGGTAGGAGAGGTAATATTTTAGTTAGGCAGTAACTGCGCTTAGATTTAAAAAAAATCCCTGATTAATATCTGTATCTAATATTTTGCCTTTATTTTCAAAAAATAATTAAAACATCGTAAAAACTACCTTGTAAAGTTTTTAAATGAATTTCGATATTTCTTTTGTTCTTATAGTAAATAGATGCGGCAGAAAATGTCATAGGTGGGATCCTTATCTCAAAAATAGTGAATCCCATATAATACTATTTTTACTGCGTATATATATATATATTCATAGAAATTTTAAGGTTTTGTTGAGAAATTTTTTTAAAGGATGTAAAGATCTGAATATGAAATAAATATGTTTCACAAAAAATATCGCAAATAAGTATTTCACTCTAATAGATGTAATATTAATATGTAATTAAAACATTTTAAAGGCAATTGGCATCATTGGCATCCATGTTATTTACGAATGAATAAATTCCCATAGCATAGTATTAACATACAACCTCTACGGATGCTGTTGAGCAGTTAACTTCACATTATCTTACATTTCTAGAGAAACAGTATCATTTATCTTATTCCAAGATGTAAAATGTATTAAAGAATTGTATTTAACGCCGGCCTTTAAACGCACATCACTTGGAACAATCTTTGCTATATATAATTTTCGATTATATTGTGCAATTTACACACGAAAACAATGAAACTACATTTCAAAACAGTGCAGTTACTTTTTCATAATACCGTTCTATTTTTCATAATAGCTTGATAAATTTTGTCACATATGTATAAGAATATATAAATAACTGCGAAGTCATCTGAAGTCACTATTATATAATCAATTACATATAATACATGGCGACAGTAAATATGGAGTTGGATTTACTAAAAATTATGAAGGGAGAGTTAATAAATATGGAGGTGTTAAATACAATGGATTTTCAACAAGCATTAATTTGTTTTCACTTCATTTTTCAATTTCAACACATTGTTTTTCAACAAGCATTAATGATATACACAAAAAATAAATCTTAGGCTATATTTTATGGCAATTCCAGAATTTAAATTTCATTAATTTTTTTATAGGATACAAAGTACTTCTCATAAAAAATTAATTATGAAAGAAAAACAGAAAATTTTAGGCATTTTAAGCCTATACGTACTAGCCTATGGATATCTGAATTTTTACTTCCAATATTTGTTTTTCCTTAAATTAAAATAAAAACAAATCCATTGGTATATTAAATTCTTTTATTATCCCAAGAAATTTAAAATATTCTAAATTATTTTTAATTCTTTTATGTAAAAAAACTATTAAATCAAGAAGTTAATCAAAGCTCCAATTCTGAAAACTAAAATCGATTTCATGGCGAAGTAAAGTATTTTTTATGATGCATGAATCGAAAATGAGGAACAGGCAATAAAAAAAATCATTTAAAATTATAATGAAAAAAATTGAAAACACCGTTACAACACGTTTCATTTTTTGATATGAAATGAGTTTCCTCTGTCGCGACACTTGTCCAAAGTTCTCTTTAAAAATTTGGAGTTTATGCATATTTATTAGCTCAAAAACAGACATGTCGCCGGTCTGCTAGATGATTAGAAACAGTTTCAGTCATCAAAAATGGAACAAGTTAATATTACGAAAAAGAGAATTTGCTTCCATCGTCATTTATTGATTCTCTTTAAATCTGGCTTTGCCCGATGAAGAAGTGACAGACTAAACTGGCAACACATGTCAAAACATTTAGCTGACAAAAAATAAAATAAATATTCCATATATAACTCACTAGCTTATAATAAATTCATTCTCTGTTTGATAGAATTTGACATGTAGAAATTCAATCGTTACTGTTATAAACAAAAAATAGTTTTGAATCAATATACAGATTCGTTCTCTCTAAAGATAACTGTTTTTACAAAAGTAAAACGATATTTTAAAAAAGGGAAAGAAAAGTTAGGTGGTTATTTATTGAGTGCTACTCAATGTAAATAATTTAAAGAGGAGAATTAAATAATATTTTCAGATTCAGGACAACTTATAAATTCTAGATTAAATTTGATTTTTGCCTATTGGAAAAGAATATTATTTATAATTATTTATTTCTGAAATAAGAAAGAATCTTATTTTAAATATTTGACCATAAAGTCAATAGCAAAATTAGCCATAGTTGTTTTGTGAAAATAATAGGAAAGGATATGACATTTAAAAAAGTCTATCGAGATATTTTTCTTAACTGTATTTGAAACTGTTTTTTTATGGGAGAATCTTGACCATAATTTATTGAGTCTTTTTAAGTCTGGATTTGCCCGATAGACCAATAACAGACTAAAATTACAACAAGTGTCAAAACATTTGGTCGACAAAAAATAAAATAAAATAAAAATAGATAAAATAAATATATGCAACTCACCAGCTCATTTTAAATTCGACCTCTGTGTGACATTATTCTATTGTTACTGTTATAAACAAAAAATAAAGCTTTGAATAAATCTGCAGATGTTTTCTCTCTAAATATAATTATTTACACGAAAAATAAGACGATATTTTAAAAAAGGGGAACAAAAGTTAAGTTGTTATTTATTGATTGCTATTCAGCGTAAATAATATAATGAGGTCACTTAAATAAAAGATTAATAAAATTCTAGATTTATTTTGATTTTTGCCCATTAGAATAGAATATCATTTGTGATTATATATTTCTGTAATAATAAATTATCCTATTTCAAATATCCGATCATAAACAAAATTCGCCATACTTATTTCATGAAAATAATGGAAAAAGATATAATATTAAAAATTTCAAAAATATTTTCCTAACTGTATTTGAAATTGTTTTTATGGGTGAATGATAAACGTTTATTAAACATAAATATGTAATTTAATACAAATTTTATGAACCCAATCTTTTTTTTTATCAAAGAGTTCGAATTTCCTTTGTTTAATGGCAGTCATATTTTATATTATATATTTATAGTTACATAAAATATTTTAATCTTGATTCGAAAATGTTGCCATGTAATTTTTTTTTCTCAATGTTATGCGGTTTTTATTAGATTTTTTTTTATTCTACAAGAGATCATATTAAGATTTTTAAATAATATATTCAATGCATTAAGTCATGATATCTTTATTTAACAATGGAGATTCAATAACAGAGTTTTTGACTTTTTTTTCTGTGAAATATTGTATTAATTTACAGTTAAGACATTTTATTATTTTTATTCAAGTGCTGCAATTTCAGTCTAAATTTTTAGTTCAAAAATTCTGTTCAGATGAACAATCTCTGAATAATTCTTATTTTTTCAACATTTTCTTGTCTATTTGGACCATTGTAACAGCCAAATAAGTAAGATCATTTCTTCTTAATATTTCTTTTTGTTTTTAGTCAAATTTAAATTCTTTTATTTATATTTGATACAAATAAATGTGGCCTCTTTCTTTTTTGTTAAAATCTCAACATTCTATGACATTTTTTTGTAGTCAGAATAACATTATATGGTCATTTGCGTATAATACTTATTACATCTAGACGTAATAGTTAAGAAACACCTTTAATTTAAAACTACTAATGCCATTCTGAACATCTAATATAGTTCACTGTACTCTTTAACCCTCCAAATAATGAAAATAACTTAGTATTTTGCCAGTATAATTAATTGAAATAGTTTGCAATGTAAAAAAAAATCAGAAAACCAACTTTTTTGTGCGAAAGTATTTAAAATATCTCATAGAAATGACCTGATATCAGAATGAAATTGATTTTTTTATCATTTTAGGAAACGATATTAAAATAACCTGATCTACTTTTTAAAAACTATTTTGTCTTCTCTATGAGAAAATACAGCATTTCATAAGTATAATTCAGCTCTCTGACGTTTTATTCTTGAGGCTTGATGATGAGTATAGGACTTTTGCCGGTATTGAAATATTAATGAGGAGATCCCGGTTCGATGATTGCATTCTGATCTAATCACATTTTCTGATCACATATATCAATCGCCCTTATTATAATAAGGATGAATGTTTATGTTTGTATTGGCGCACTTCAGGCTAGACCTTTTGACCTAGATAAACGAACTTTGGAATATTTTTACTTTGGAAGCGGGTATGTGCATGTAAGTGCGGATATTTTCAAAATTTCCACTAGTTAAAAATTAGACAAAATTTTGAAATTTTCCTACGATGACATTCAAATATATTCCACCACAAAATTAATTTCCCCATTTTTTTAAATTAAAAAATATATCTTCCGTGATACCAATTGTTTTCAAAAAACAATTTTTCGATTTTTATTAAATTTTTAAAACATTGAACCTATTTTACTGTGGTATATTTTATTTTTGAAGTCGGATTCAAATCGTTTTCATTGTTGCTATAAATATTTCATGTTGGCTTACTTTCACATTTGATGATCAAAATATGAAGATTCGGCATTTTTATCCATTCTATACTAGTTTCTTTCTTTTTCTTTTCTTTTTTAAGTTTTAAAATTTTGCTGAGGTTACAGCCGAGATTTAATTTTAAAATCAAACTGAAGCAAAATAAATAAATAAATAACCCCTTAAATTTCGGTTATTTTGAACACTATTGCTTTTTTCTGTGTTATAATGGGATGTATGAAAATCCAGATAGGGAAGCGCATAACACAATGGGGGAAATTTATTAGCTTTAAATTGGCATTAATTTATGCTTCTAAAATAATATGAAACTATTTTTCTGCGATAATAATTAAGGCATATTTACATAAAAAACTAAATTGAAACTTTTACAACCATTTATGCACTTGAGCCGGTTGGTTACCAAATATGGCTTGTACCAAATAAGTATATTTCTTTATTACCTTGGGATATACTCGGCTTCGGGTCCCAAGGATTCTAATATTTAAAAAAAAATCCCCTATTGTGTCATAGTCTTGGGTGCGTATATTTAATTAACAAAAGTCGAGTCACGAGTATTCAATCTTACGCATTTATCGGGATGGGGCGAAATGCTGCAGTGACACCCTGACGTGTCATTTGTTTACTGTAGTTTCACTGAAAGGGTATTTGGGGCCTTTTAGAGTTGATAAAGTTAAAATAATAAAAATTAGGTAAATCTCAAAACAAAGCAATTTGGATGATTTCTATTTTTCTGATACTATCTAGTTTCTAGAATAGAATAATTAGCGAATTCCTCAGTTTGGTTTTATATCTTAAAAGTGACCTATAACTAATTAATGATACCACATTTGTGTCCCCATAATTAAGTAACATACGATATTCCAATTTTAGTAATCATACTAAAAATAATCTAAAGTAAACATGTATGATGCAAACGTTATATAACGTTCTAATAATGGAGAAAGTGACAAGCCGAGAAAAGTTTTCATGTATGTATTTTTCAAAGACATATGTAAATTGTTCAGTTTCTTGTATATTAATTGCAACGCATTAAATAATTAAAAATCGTTTTAAATGTTAAATATGAATGTTGTACCAAAAACTATTACTTTTTTGCTCTATTGACAACACAAGCTTAGTTTATCTCTAGATGAAATAGTATAAGATGAATAATTTTTTTATAATTTAATGATGCTCACTTAAACAAATCCAAGGTTCAAACGAATAAATTTCTTTTCAACAGCTTAGATAATTATACTTAAACTAACATTCCAATTTGAAGCTGTGAGAGAAGTGTTTAAAGCGGATAACACAAATTTTTAACATTTGAGTTTGTTAACAAACATTTATCAAACTATTCATTTAAATCTACAGAAATTGGAATGAGAATCTGTGTAAAAATTTACTATTCGTTTGTGGCGATCATTTGTTTGCTCAAGAAATTAATAGCACTAATTTAGCCATGCAAACCAATATGGATGAATTACATTTGATCATACCAAACGAAAATGTTATTTTAAATTACACTTGTACACAATGAACATTATGATTGCTAACCTAGGCAAGCAAAGTGGCAGATTTAATTAGTGAATAAAATTGGTGAAATCGGTCGAATTGTTGAGGCCTGGAGCTGTGTCAAGATTTTATACTACGATATATTTTTAAAATAGAGAAATTAGATGGACCTGTAAACTTCGGAGATAAATATTGATGTGATCTGTTTTCAAATGAAATAAAAATTGACAAAATAGATTGATTGATTGGACCTGGAGGGTGTATCAAACTTTTTTCCCGTAGAAAATGTGTCAATCGGTATTTAAAAAACGAGGAAAATGGACAAATGGTGGGGATCGAGAGGTGTTGGATTTTTCTTAATTATTTCAAATATATAGATTTTGGTTACTGCATTATATTTAAAAGAAAATTCTGTAAAATGTAATTGGTTTTTCATTTATTTCGACCAGAAAGTAATCCTTTTATAATCTTTGAACATGGTTCAAATGTTTATTTTAAATGTCAAATAATGATCATGCTAGTTTATTTATGCTTATCACATCATAATATATATTTTTATTTTTATCACTTCATAATATATTTCACTTTTTATGATAACTTATTTAATTGGGAAAAAAACTGTTTTCGTGTAATTCATTTTGCTGTTTTATTGTGAATATCGTAATTTTGAATATTCATGAGATGATAAATACTGTACCTCAATGTAGCGTTATTTTAACTTTCAAACCAAGTTAATTTTGAATATTTTTACAAACATTCCAATTTAAATGATGACGAAATTTGAGCTTGTTGGATCTGCACAAACGTTATGTTTACGAGATCTCTATTCTTCGATTCCATTGTTTATAAACAATACTAAAAAAAACGAAAATTTATTTTGTAATTTATCTTAAAATATCAAGAAATTAATTTATTTCTTACATTTCTCAACACAAATTGAACGAATATTTACAGAATGGTTACACAAAATAATTATATCTATCATAGCTCAATGCCCTCATAAAATAATTAACAGAATAATGATATTTTCGTGAAGCTTGTATATATATATAAATTATCAACACACGCGATAGAATAGACCAGAAATGTCTGCAATGTGATGTGGAGTTTTAAAATTTCTTTGCTCTTTTTTTACCTGAGTCATTATCAAATACGGATTTAGTCTCAGCTCATTGGGTCATTCTAGAATTGGGATATATCAAATCACAAGTTATGTTTTAGAATCAAACAACGTATAGTTATTAAATATGATTAATTACATTTTTTTTTTATTCTTAAAGGAACAGATTTATGTAAATAAATCTGAGTATGAATAAAAATTAGTTAAGAAATCTTAAAATTCACGTTTCATTTATATTTTTTGTGTAGGGTTTTAACAAAAATCAATGAGCTGAAGTCTGCTGTTTTTATTATATCTATTCTGATATGTTGTATTCTTTCTTCACTGAACCATTTGGAGTTATTACTAATATTTTCTCTCAGTCTTTTTTTTTCAGAATTTTGTAATTTGCGTTGTATTTGTTTCTGTAAGTGGGTCACTGTTCGTTTAATCAGATTTTTAATGATTCGTTTTGATTTGAGTGTTCATGATATTCATGAAGCTTTTGAATTCATAGAATTGTGTGTCTTAATTATTTAATTACAATATTATTGCATATTTATATTTGAATTACACAGGATAATAGTCATTCTAGTTGATACAGTAACTGAGGATTGTAAGAAATTCACTGTCATATCAAAATTGAAACAAAAATATAATTGACAAAAATAAACTATTTAGGATTAAATGGATAAAATTATGGATAATAATAAATTTATATTAGACGTAGTAACATATAAAAGCTTATACAATTAAGTTGCCAAAGCAGATAATTAATAAATTAATAAATGATTTAAGTAGTTGGTATACTCTGAAAATGTTTTTAATTAAATCTGAATCAGTACGTTTCATATAAATTATTCTACCAAATAAGTCTTGTTCTTTGCTCTCGTGGTTTAAATCAACAATGCCGGAAGATTATATTCTTCTGTGTGTACCTGAATACACAACTAAACATTTACAAATTCATACAACCTCTCCTAGTGACTTCAATAAATGTTCATGCAAGAATCCTCTTTCTCTGGTGCTTCAGGCTGCTGTACAACTTCCTGAAGTTTTAGAGCATAAACATGAGCAATTCGTTAACGTGCTATTCCAGAATTCTGTATTTCGAGAAGATTTTGAGTTTGAATAAATGAAGTGTCTTCTGTACTTCCTATCTGAGTGAATAATTTGGATTAAATTGTTCATTTTCAGCTCGGTTAAGAATGAGAATATAGGGCACAAATGGTAGATTTTTATTATTGTTTTAACTAATCGGAAATGAAAAACTGTTAGACTCAATTGATGGGAAAAAAATATTTAATGATAGGAAAGATTCAATTATTATCGAATTGCAGTTTGAATCTTATAAAATAAGAAGGAATTTGTTTAAAAAAAGGGAATAATAATTAAAGTTTTAAAGTTTTATAATGCAAAAGTAAATAGAGAGAGTAGAGATAATAGTAGCCATTAAAATGTGTATCGAATAGATTATCTTTGGTTTCCGATATAATATTAATAATTTAGAATCAGATATCATCTTAATTGCGAAGACGCGTGTTAGTTTTTTCAACACCCCAAGTACAAAAAAAAAAAAAAAAAAAAAAAAAAAATCCTCTCAGTAGGCTGGGAGGCCCAGATAGATTCCTTTTCATTTAAGTCAATATATCATGAATCTAATTCCGGTAAAATTAGATTCAGGATATCACTTTTTAACCTCTAACTTCTAAGATATTACAGTTTTACACTAAAAGTGTTCGTCGTAATAAGGCGGTATTGCCTATTGGCTATTTGGATTTATTTCTCTATCTTCAATATTCAGGAAGTTATAGAAGTTATATCGAAATGAAAATTTCACTCCACACTTTCAACTAAATGGCCACACTTTCAACTAAAAAAAATCTAATTTAAACTTAATTAATTTCCTGGCTCAATTCAGCACATATCGAATTCATTCTAAAATATTCTCTTATTTCAAGATTCCATATTACTTTTTCTATTAATTAAACACGAGTTCTAAAATTTCTGAATAGGCCAACAAGTTCCGCACTCCAAGTAAAAGGATAAAAACTGTCCAGCCAAGCACATTCTTTTTTAAAGATCCCTATGATTTCCTTGCCTGTGATCGACACGTGGTGGAAATCCCTATTAAAATCTCACAGTATATATCCACAGGGATGAGATTTTCATTAGCTTTTCCTCATTTCTTTTTGTCTCATTCTGTGTTGTGCTTGTCGCTTCTGCTTGTTCATAAATAATGCCATCCGGGATGGGAATAAAACGAAATTAAAAATTCAAAGTGTCTTCTGTGACTTCGGCCACGTCTCAATTTGAAAAATTTAGCAGATTACGTTAAAATTCTAGAATATTGTTGCTATCGCCAAAATCCCAGCTACAGTAGTTCAGAAATATGCTTGTGTGTTCGAGTCTTTTCTCCTTGCATAAGAGCCAACTTTGGATAATTTAGACCAATCACAAGTTAAATTAAAATTCAAGGATCTTGTTGTTACGGACAAAGTTCCAACCAGGGAAGTTCAAGTTGTTTGTTTGACGTTTTTTCTGCACAGGATCCAGCTTTGGCTAAAATAGGTCAATTGCAAATTACATTAAATTTCAAAAATCTTGTTTTCATCCAGAAAATCTCAACCATTGCAGTTTAGAAATAAGTTTGTTTAGTTCTTTTTGGCACAAAAACTAATCTTGGCTAATCTGCACCCCTCGCATGTTAAATTTTTACAACAAAAAAATTAGTTATATAAATGTTTAAGATCATAAAACCAGTGGTACATAAAAATGAATTTAAATGGAAATAAAATATATAATAATTAAAATGAACGAAAAAAGATAGTACAGAAAAGATAAGATCTAGAATACGAATCACTTCTTGAAGGACTTGGCCTTTTTACTTTCAGACCCTCATTTGAAATATTAGCAGGAAAAGGAGAATATTTAAAATGCATGAACTGTTACTAAGCCACGGACAAAGAAAAGAAAATTTTGTTAATTGAGGTAATCCTTGTCCAAAAAGAAAGGGACGTCTTATCAAAAACTAAAAGCAATAATTAATGAAAAAAACGCATGTCAATAGTGTTCTGAGATAATCACAAATTAAATCAAAATAAACTATAATAAATACCATAAGCTTCAATTAAAGTAAATTGTTTAAATTTAAGTAAACTCTTAAACTAAGTAAACTTCATGAATAAACTGCAGAACTTCTACTGCTTCCTGCAAAATGCAAATGTTTTTCCTGTACACCCTATTTTTTTTAAAATATTTGCATAATTCAGTTTCTATTTCAGAAATGCTGCATAATTTGAATCATTATAATATTTTTAAGGAAAAAATTTTTCTTTTATTGAAATCAGTAATTTCAAACTATTTAAAAAAAAGAGAGTATTTTTAATTTATTTCTTATTAATCTTAATTTATCATTATTTTAAAACTATTTTATTTAATAAAATGTTGCAATTGTCAGAAATTGCACACCGTGATAGAATTGTAAAAACATATTTCATCTTTATTTCAAAGAATTATTTGGAGCCTGCTACTACCCCAAGCGAGTTCTCTTGTTACATTAAGTACCATGTATCCTCCCGGATAATGTACTATATCTAATTTGTCCATTGTATATATAATTCGTTTGCATAGGCATTATTTGTCACATATTCATTTTTAATAATTTCTAAGATAACATTTTTAGTACTTTAAAAAAAGCTAAAATAATCATTTTTAATAATTTGATAGGTTCACGTATAATAAAATTTATCTCCAGAATGATGTTGCTAAAATGAATAACCAATCTCTATTGATGTGTTTGTGAGAGAATGTGATTTCGTCTTTTGGTACTCTACAGATTGATTGCTATTTGTTTGTTTAACAGAGAGTAAGCACATTTTGGCCAAATAAACAATAAAAAAAAAACCAAAACCGAAAGTGTTGACCTCAGAACAGTTTTTTAAACTATAAGAAGAATATTAATTAATTGAGAATTAGTGACTTAAATTAGAGATTTTTAGGATTAATTCGACTTAACTACTACAAATATTATAGCACAAACATATTTTTCATACTTTTTAAAAATTCAACAAATTGTATTTTAATGATATCATTTAATTGTTTCACTAAATTCCGATTGTTTTTAATTTTTCGAAGTAGCCTTAGGGCGTTATTGGAGTTGTATCCATGTGTATAGTAAACAGACCAAGTGTCAGGCTATTAAATTAACGTGGTTTTATTGTCTAACACACTTTAATACTTGAAACATTTTTAGAAGAGTTCGAAATCATTAAGACATATACAATCCATATTCCCGTGAATCAGGTTATTGCCAAAATATGCTTGTAATAACGAATTAAATCACTAATTGTAAGAAAATTACTTTACACAGAAATTGTAAGAGGAAAATTTTGGAAGAAATAAAGATAATGAGGAATATATAAACAATCTAGATAATAATTTTAACACTTTAGGTTTAAAATTCGCTAAAAAAATAATGTTTTCTACTAAAGTTAGTTACTACTAAAACTATATATTCTGAAAGCTTTTAAAATTAATATGTTTACATAGAAATTGCAAGTAGAAAATTTTGGAAGAAATAAAGATAAATGGGAATACATAAACCTTTTCATTTACCATTTTACACTTTAGTTCAACATTCGTTATCAAACCGTATTTTCTACTAAAATTAATTACAACTTTTATGTATTCTGAAAGCATTGAAAATGAATAAGCTTTTATAAAAACTGCACCTATAAAAAGAAACTACTTATGCAAATACCTTGCTGCACTTTTTCCATTCCATACACACCCACTCAGTAGAGCAAAACGATTCCGACCATATTTGCGCTAGAATTCCTACCGAAACCCTTTACAAATTCAAACTCCCTATCTGCGACTTCCGATAAATTTTCATGCTGACATCCTCCTTCAAGTGTGTTTCAGAATGCTGCAGTATTTCGGGAGTTTTAGTGCATAAACACTTGCGAACCATTAGCGTGCTCCTCCAACGTCCTCCCCTGTAAGTTGTTTTGGGAATTCGGTACTTTGAGAAGAGTTTCAGTTTGAATAAGTGTTGTGGCTTGCGTATTTCCAAGTAGGATGAATGATTTCTAATAACGCGGGTTATTTTGTGTTAGACTGTGTATGGCTGGGAAAAAGTGGGATATTGTGAACTTTATTCAGAAGGAAAAGATATTGGATTTTAATAAGGAGTAAATGTTATATTTTTAAATTTTATCTAAGATATCATGAGACACGTCAGCTACGAATCACAGTTCAATTCAAAAGCAGTTCCAAGCTGAAATATTCTTGCTTTTAATATCCATTCATTCAAATGTTTTTAAAGCAAATTACATTATTCACAATTAATGAGGAATAAAAGATGTAAAATTAAGGGATTTTAATGAGGAATGAGGGTAATATTTTTGAATTTAATCAAGGATATCATAAAATAGATCAGCATTGAATTACTCAGTTCAATTGAAAAACAAAAAATTCTATGCTTAAATATATATTTTTTTATATCTTTTCTTTCAAATATGTTTTTAAAAAATTACTCTATTTAACATTAAAGGTAGTTCATATCCCGTATTTCTATATCCATTATAGGTTACATGATATAGCGTACATGAGAACGTCTTGAAAAAGTAAAACTATCTTATATATATGTGTGTGTGTGTGTGTGTGTGTGTGTGTGTGTGTGTGTGTGTGTGT
>JAPMOR010014881.1:0-10466 GCA_026543865.1 Argiope aurantia | reverse complement strand
GTGTGTGTGTGTGTGTGTGTGTGTGTGTGTGTGTGTGTGTGTGTGTGATGATACTTTTAAATCTAAACTAAATTTGAATTAATTTCCTAATTTTTTATTTTAAAGTAGCCCATATTAGCACCACTCCAAATTTTTTTCTTATTTCCTGATCCAGTTTTCATTTTTCGTTAATTTTTTAATATTTTGTTATTTTTTATTATTTAGGTTTATATATATATTTTTATAAACATGACTCTTAATCTTTTTATATTTCTGATATTCTTATTAAAGATGATTTCAGTACTAATATAAATGTACTGAAAACTTGGATATCACTTCTAAGATGCATTAAAATTTTAACCTCATACTTGTTGCTTATGTAATGGTTCCGTATCAAAGGATCCTAACACACTTCCATGTCTTGCAGTAGGAAGAAAATTGCAATGACATTTTAAAATCTAATTTAAATATTAATTAATTTACTAATTTTTATTTTAAATTAGCTCATATTGACATCATTATAAAATGTTCGCTTACCTCCTTATCCAATTCCATGTTTTGATTTAATTATTTTTAACACGCATTCTTGAAAGCTGCCGACTTCAGAATTTTCACATACTCGGTGTAAAAGGTAAAAATTCCTAACGCCTACAATAATCTTTTTAGGATACGTAACATTCCCTTTTTTGAATGACACATGACAAAGAAATCCCTATTAAAATCTCATAATAAAATACCTCAAGAGAAAAGGTCACTTTTTTGTGTCGTGATGTAGACTGACTCGTCGTTAATCGCTTTGTACAAATTATTCCTCCCAGAATGAAATAAAAAGAAGTTAAAATTGCAAAGGTTTATTCTATTCGGCCACGCATCCACTAAAATATGATTGCATACACCCACGCACTGTCTCTTTCACACACAAACAGCCACACACACTCACTCACTCACACACACACACACACACACACGCACACGCACACATATATATATATATAATGTATTTAGTCGACACGTGGCCAGAAATCCCATGTTTTATGACTAGTGAACATTTGTTTCGTCCTTCTTTCTTACTTCTGCTTCTGTGCAGCGCTGCGCCTTCTTGCAAATAATAATCATGCCTGTTTCCCAGAAGAGAATAAAACGAAATTAAAAATGAAAACTCTCTTCACTGGTTGTCAAACCTGCATTCTGCTGCCAACAAAATAATGTTACACACACACACACATATATATACAAAAGTATAAAAATAAAGTTAATAGGAAAAACAAATAAACCAAATAAAAAAATATGACAAAATATAAAAAAGAATCCGGCCTGAAGACTTTTTCAAGAGTCACCCTCAGGCAGGGATTCAAAAAAGGGATTTTTTTCTGTTAAGGAAATTCAGACAATTAAGTCTAATAATGATTCCTCGTGACCCGAAAATCCCCTGAAATTAGGCCCAAGAGATATACCATTTTAACACAAAGGAAAATACAAAACAACAAATTAGAAGAAAAACCACTAATAAGTAAATATACAATAACAAAAAAAAAACAATAACTTACTCAATATTCACTTCTTTTCTTCAAATTTATTCTGTTTTATGCAATTCAATTCAAATATTTAACAAAAACATTATCTTTGTTTGTAAATCATAATAACGGGGTAGGTTCACAATGAAATTCTAAATTAACTAGACACCGAAACCTTTTAACGGATGCACCACCACTAATGAATGACATAATATTTTTCTTACTGGGCTTAAAAATACACATACAAATTTAGTATATTAAAATAGTGTTTTGTAAATGAACATTAAAATTCATTAAATAGCTAAATAAAAGTTTTTTGTAAGCAAGATTATTTCTTTTTTCAAAACAAATTATTTTTTATTTCGTTTGGATAATATTCAGATTTATTAAATTTAATTAAAAGATTATTATTCAATAAAGTCTCTTAACTTCAATTGCCATTAAATATACACATTATTTATCATACCGAAGAAATATGTTACAATAAGCTTTTAAAAATCTTTCTTACATATAATTGTAAACAGTTCAATGTTTAGTTTTTCGTTTTGCTTTTCGATTTAACAGACGATATTTACACATTCAAATATAAATGAAACTCGGGATTATTTACTTATTTTAAAATAATGTTACAATAAGCTTTATTAAAAATGTTACAATAAGCTTTAAAATATTTTTCTTGCATATAATTCTAAACAATTTAATATTTAGTTTCTAGTTATGCATTTTCAATTTAACAAACGATAATTACATATTCAAATACAAATGAAACTCCCAACTATTTACTTATTTTAAGATGTTTGATATGTATAAAAGTTTGAGTTAATTATTAATCTGAGATAGAAAAAAAAGAGTTCAAGCAAATTACTATTATTATTTTTTTTTTCATACCACCACGATCAGACTCGGCTGTAAAATTTTTTACGCAAACAAGTGTTGACATTTTGGGAAAAATGTGTTTCAAAAATAAATTTATTAACCATTTTTTACGAGATAATAAATTTATAAGAGGGGAAAAAAATCAGGATTTTTTTTTTTCGTTGAAAGGTTTTTGATTATTTTTCTTTAACTTATATCCATAACGGTAAAAGAATTCTAAGACTACATTTATAAAAAATTCTTTGATAAGCTAATTTAATGAATATTGGAGCAAGGAGAATTTGAAGAATCGATTTAAAATGTTGTTGTAAGTAGGAAAAAAATATGAAGTAATTCTAAACAAATCATTCACGTAGAAAATATGCAAAGCATCAATTATTTTTTTTGTAACTTTTAGTTTCATTTTAATTCCTTTCTTTTTCTTATTCCCCTGAAGAATTTTGATAATTTATGCTTGAATAAAGTAGAATATTAGTAGATATTTCAGAAAAAGGAAATTCTTACATTTTTGCATTATAAAACTTTTTTTTATTGATATCGAAGGTTTTAACGTCTAAACAATGTAGAAAGTATGAATTTAGATTTACTCTGTTTTTACATGTTACAATTCATAATAGATTTTTCTTAAATTTTAAAAAGAGATAAAGCATTTTGATGATAAACCAGTTTGTTAGATTTTGCATTTTATCAGAAATTAAATAATAAAAAAAATTATGCATATGTCAGTTTGTTAGGTGAGTATATATATTTCTTATGCGCTTTATAAAATACATTTATGATTTTTTTCTTAATTTGTAATTTTTAATAAAATTGAATAATTAGAATTTTACGTCATAATAATCTAACATGTTGGAAGTAAGCTTACAAACTCTCTTTAAATTTTAAATTAAAATAAATGGAATAATGAAAATACCACAAATAAATTTCATTTGTATCTTTTAAGTAGAACAGAATGCATCAAGTATGCTGGTTAATGAATCTTAATATTTCTTGAAGAACATATTTATACCTTGGGAGAAAGGTATTAAATATACTTTATTTAATATATGCGTCATCACTACGTATATATTTTACCCATTTGTTCTTTGAATTGTGAATGTCTTCGAAGAAAAATTATTCATACTTTCGAGGTGGTACATTTTTCAACATTCTTGTAATAGTAGAAGTGCTGTTTAGTAAGTGTGTGAAGTAGTGGGTAATTATTGCGATCAATAGTTGCCCACTGCTTGCTAACCAATTATTACTCTCAATAGTAGGCTACGCCTACTTCAGGAAGATCATGTAACCTAATGAGACAATGGCAAATAGTCTGTCATTATCCTATTGGGATAAAATACCGAGTAGACATCAATTTGCCGTTACCCTATTGGGGGCCACCTGATGTTCTTGAGATAAGCGCAGTCTTTCTCATTGCGCGCAATAATTGACCTTGTGAGATGACTGCTTCAGACATCGATGAAAACAAGTGGTAGTGAGAGGAAGTCAAGTCTTACACTGCGTAAAAAAGTAGAAGGACAGTGTCTTTTTTGCCAATTAGTATCTCTTATTTTCTCCTAACCACTAGATATTTATGCAGATTTAGTTTAATGATCCTTGTTTTCATTTTAGGCAAAAATTAAACATCTAACACTAGTATTATTAAGAAAATTAGTATATATAATTTTCGATGCGTAAAAATAGTAGAAGGACACTTGCTAATATATTTAATTTAGTGAGTTGTTCTTTATTTAAATAGTGATTTTGTACTTTGTTTATCTTTTTCTGTCAAAAAAATCTAATTTGTTTAAAAGTCACGTTGTTTCTCCGTTCTCAGAAATGCCTAAAGGAATACCTTTGAACGATTTGCAAAAAGGGCAAATTTCCGCATATCAAAATGATGGTAAAGGTGTCAGAGAGATTGCTCGATTGTTGCAGGTGAGCCCCAGTACAGTTTCAAACTTTATCAGAAATCCTTATAAAAATGGAAATAAAAAGAAGACTGGTAGACCGTAGAAGTTAACACCACGTGATGAAAGAAAACTTGCTCGTGTGCTGAAGAAGAACAAAAGAAGTGTTTTAAAGGCAAGAAATCAAGCAGGACTTAATCATGTGACGAAACAAACAATTTACAACTATATTAAAAGATCTAAAAAATTCAGTTTCAAAAGACGGAAACATCATCCTAAGTGGAAACAAGCTCACATTGATAACCGTTTAGCGTGGGCTAAGGAGCACATGTCCTGGACTACAGGATGGACTTCTGTAATATTTTCCGATGAAAAGAAATTTAACTTAGACGGTCCAGATGGATATCAGAACTACTGGCATTGTCTGGGGTCTGAAAGCAAATACTATTCAACACGACAAATGGGAGGAGGGAATTAAATGGTTTGGTTGGCTGTTGGATACGGAGGAAGGACAAGTCTGGTTTTCTTAAATGGTAGGCAAAAACATACAGACTACATTCAAGTGCTGAATTCCAAGCTTCTTCCTTATGCCTCTGACATGGAGGGTGAAGATTGGAAGTTTCAACAAGACGGAGCTTCCATTCACACCGCGACTGGAGTCAAAAATTGGTTCCTAACAAATAATGTGGATGTTTTACCATGGCCAGCCAAAAGTCCTGACCTTAATACAGTGGAAAACATCTGGGCAATGCTAGTTCGTCGAGTTTATGCTGATGGAAGGCAATTTGATTCGCAAACTCGGCTTCGAGAAGCATTGAATGACTCGTGGGGCAATTTTTGTCAAACTGAAATTCAAACTCTATACAATTCACTTCCAAACATAATATTTGAAGTTATAAAGGCCAATGGGAAGACCATTCCTTATTCAAGTCAATATTTTTTCATTCATTATAATGCTGTCCTTCTACTTTTTTTACAAAGTTTCAAAAAAGAGAAACTATTTTTGTTGCCATTAATATTTTATGTATCATAATTTATCATAATTCTGATGTTAAAATTGTATTTTTGAAATATTTGTTAAATGTTTCTAATAAAAAATGTTAGTAAAAATAAAATATTTTTCGATTATTGTTACAAAATCAAGTGTCCTTCTACTTTTTTTACGCAGTGTATAAGTATGGTGAGTTGTCAAGAATTCTCAGCCACTTGCAGAATAGTGTATCTGATGTCTATCACTCTGTTGGATGGAGTGTTTTCTTACTTAAAAATCACTTTTGCATGCATTGCAGCCAATTGATTAATGAATAGTTAATCGATCGGCATTGATCAATTGATCATTATGATTGATCAATGAATAGTGCAATGATGACCAAATATTCATTGATCATTATTAATAATGATTAGTTAATGATTCATATATCAATTGGCATACATCGATCATGTTAGGTTAATGATTCACATACCAACTGACATTCATTGATTAATAAATAGTTGATAAATCCTATTTATCAGTTATTGATAGTAGCGAATGTTATTAGTTGTTTCACTACACTACAATGTTTTGATCTCACCAAATGCAAATTTGTGGAACCAGCATTTTTGAATCATCTAAACCAATGCAAAGTAACATTTTGCATTAAGATACTGCCACCTTTACATTCCACAACTATATAAAGTTTTGCACTAGCATTTTTCCTTTGATTAAACAAGAAATGTAGACCGCATATGCTCTTTATTTTGTGTGAAAATGCATATTTAACACATAAACAAGATATCACGCAAATTAGCTCAGTAGGACAATATTAGTTGCTAGGACAGTGTGGGTGGATGAATGGTATGAAACAATCGAAATATTAGTTGCACATCACATATATACTATCCTAGCTTAGTTGGTTTTATCACAGATATACTGTCCTAGTAACAAACTGACATATCAGCTATGAATGTGAACAAGTCCTTGTTTCCAAGCACAAAAAAATTAAAAATTATTAACTATCACACCTGGTATTAAAGAGAGAGGGGATTTATGGAACTTTCTTATAATATTTCTAAATTTTGAAATATGAGAAGGAGGTAAAAAATATCATTCAGCTTGACATAAATAATTACACAATAGTTTAGCTTAGAGTTTATCATTTCCAAGTTATTACAAAATTTACTGAGTTTAGCTTTCGCATACGAATTGTAATTAGAAGACTTGGACGATCATTAAATCACCAACTCTCTCTCCAAATTCTCATGCTACAACAACTTGTTGGCATTGGATATTCTATTATAAAGTCAATATGCATCAGATTTGCATACTCAGCGCATTTTAGTTGAATGGGCTTTCAAACCTTGAATTGTTTTTTTTTATTCCGAAACTAAGGTACTATTACTAGGCTCAAGAAAAATAAAAAGAAAGTAATCAAATGAAATCTACAGATGAATAAAACATATTTCCACAATGCCAGTAAAAGGTATTCCAATTAGAAAACTTTTTTTAAACTGCATCCAGTATTTATCTCTCAATTTCCGAAATGATTTTGTAAAGATCCGAGCCAAATATCTTAATTTACTTTGGGCAAGTAAATATGAGCTAATCTATAAATCCATTACTAACTGCTATGCATACACGAACGAAAAAAAAACATTGTTGTCTGAAGACGCAATGTTGTCTGGATAATTGCATATTTACTTTTCCCCTAAGTAACCTCAGCTCCAAAGTCACAACAAAAGGAGGGCAACTGCATTCACAAAATTACTTTGCGTTATTAGTTTTTTAATGTTTCTCTGCAGGAACTTAATGAATAAATCAGAATGTTTGACCCAGAGATGCTTATTTACCAACCAAGCATTTAATCTTCGGCTTGACTCAAAGAAGTAGTCTTAGAATTGAATAACATATCACGCAGAGTTTCCAAGCTATGGTATATTAAATTACATGCATGGATAATCAAATAAAGATAGCTGTGGTGAAATCTTTGAAATTATGCCACGAGTGTATGGTTGGAAAAGTGATTATGCTTCCTTTGTCCAAATGTTTGTTTTATTTTTTTTTGCTGCGTTCCATTTAATTATATCATCATTTGTTAAGGAGGTATAATGAATGAAACTTTTTTTATATTGCACTTAATATCAGTCACCTGGAAATTCTATTTATAAAGAAATTAATATATTGGGCATTCACTTGTTTAATTAAAATAAAAAAAGCATTATTAACTTTTAGGCGCTTTTGAAGACTCTCTTCATAAATGGGATCACCGATTATAAAAATCCCGAACTCTTGTGAGAAAAAAAAGGAAGAAATCTTTATCTCGAAATAATTAATCATATCGATAACGAAACAATGAATTATTAATATTGAGAGAAAATTGTAAGTCACAGCAGCAAATTTAATGCATAAAATTGAAAACTTAACTCGAGTTCATTTCATGATTAAAATATTATAAACTTCATTTAACACCATTTTTAATGAAGCGTTTACTAAAATAATCCTAAGATAATTTTCTGTTATAAATTCTCAAAATCCATTCTTTAAGAACGAATTTATTTAATGCGGAGCAATATATATAAAACCCAAACGATTTTTGCAATGTAATTCTTTTCTGTCTTTTCGGGAAATCTGAATCTAAATTTTAAAGAAAAAATATTTACACCTTGTTTTTCTCAGAATTATTGGCGTAAAAATGCGAACCAAAATTTTACTATTAATTAGACTATTTTCTATAAAAGTCCAAATATATTAAATTATCAAAATTTAATTGTACCTTAGAATAAAAAGCATGAATTATGGACAAAAAATAGATTTATATTTCATTGTTATGCAAGGTGTCCTGAAAACAGGAATAAACATTTATTTTTATAAAAATTGTGACTACTCATATAAATTTAATTATAAAATTAAATTAATCAATGTAGAAAATTATGCGGAAACGCTTTCGATTATGTAGAAGTTGATAGTAAACAGTTGCAAAAATTAAATTTTTCTAAGACCTTCAAAGTGAAAAATTATAGAATGAATCCCCTTTACTCATCTATATGCGTTTCATTTATAATACGAACGAAAATACACTTTAAACAAATCTTTCGATATATAATGAATGGTTAATATATATTTCGCAAATGGTAATTGAAAGGCCGGAATCAGAAAATAATTAAAAATGTATACCGTGATAAAAGTAAACGCTTAAAAAATACAGCAATTTTAATGCTTATGTAATATATATAATGTAAATGTAATTACATTTTCGAAGTAATCACCTACGACACTTATAAAATTTTCCTTTTTTCTAAAATATTTATGTTCACGTGATCCAATGTCCAATCGTTACTTATATCATGAAGACAGGCATTTTGAATTCACAAACAAATATCTGCTATGTCCTGCAGGAGGTGGCTATACACACACACACCCAAAAAAAACAACAACTTAGGTAACCCTATAAAAAAATCAATTTCGAGATCATATCAAGTCTAAGAAGAAAATTCAAGCGCTCCTTGTAAGCCAATCTGTCAGGGAGTTCCACATTCGGTCGTTGTCATACAACTATGAGGCGAGATGCCATCTCATTGTATCTACATACGTGGTAGTACTGACAAAAGGAATTCAATCAGTAGTTATTTACATCTAAATAAATATTCGATCTTCATTCACCCTACTATTTCTTAAATTGAAACCAAACAACAAGTTTCTGAAAATATTCCACCAAAAATATATAGAAATGCCACTGAAGATACTTTCGTACGAAAGATAGTTTTATCCCTCCAAAAATTATCGTTGTGTGTGTTTGCATAAAATAATTTTTCTGGAATTGTTTTACTTTTCTAAAATAAATGCCAGAATATATGATAAACTGCTATACAATTAGAAAAAAAGAAATAACTTTTCAATTTTTTTAGTATGAAGCACGGAACATTCTGCCTTTATAAATTAATATAAGAGACTTATTTTGCTAATTGGCACTTTTATACTAAAAACGTCGTATAGAAATTAATGTTAAAAGAAAACATATTGTTAATCTCCATGGAAGTAACAAATAATTAGCCACCTTATTTAATAAAACTTTGTTATTTAATACATATGTATAAATGCAACATTTAAGGAAATAAATGCTTTCCCAATTTTTTTTTATGCACCAAGTATATATTATTATTCAAATGAAACTTTTAAAAAGTATTTGGAAAATATTTCTATAATTGATAGATGAATAATAGTGACAATTCCAAAAAAGTTCTAGCATTCCTAAGAAAAATTACAATAAAAAAATCGCATAAGGGTATGAACAAAAATTCCAGATATGCCAGATGAATTTATAACACACATATCTCAAGAAGCGATAAAAAAAAACTTTTCTACTACGAACCATTTGAAACCAACAACCTGTACTACTTCTTCATTTTGAATGACCCATTTCGTGAATTCAATTTCCTTTACTTTCTGGACTTTCTGTCGTGCGGAAGAAAATACTAACAAAAAAGTGATGTGACTGGAATTTCAAATTTTCGTTTGAATGATCTCTTTCTCAATGCTTT
Organism: Argiope aurantia; assembly: GCA_026543865.1. Taxonomy (NCBI): domain Eukaryota; kingdom Metazoa; phylum Arthropoda; class Arachnida; order Araneae; family Araneidae; genus Argiope; species Argiope aurantia. The sequence goes on along the minus strand of JAPMOR010014881.1, from coordinate 697 downwards.
TTTGATATTTAAATCTGAAAAAAAAATGTGCAGTGTAGACATAAAAGCTTTTAAGTGCTGAATGGGTTTCATGATTGATTTCTTCTATTTGATATTTTACAAATATTTTTATTTTTTCAAAATATATTTAAAAAATACTTTGGGTTTTTATAAGATTTAAAACAAATGTCCAATATATTTTTCATAAGACTTTTCAAATAAACGTTCTTACTTTTAAAAGATATTTATGATAGAATACCTGTATATACTTGAAAAATATTTAAGACGAAAGAAGAAAAAAAATCGATGATAAAATTTCATAATGTTGATGTTTTTTGTTTTTTAAATGGAGCAATAAAAAATAATACTGTCGTTATTAAAAATATAGTGACGGATTGTATTGCTATATAAGATGCCTTTTATGACCAGTTGGTCAACCGAAATAAATGACTGCAAACCATTTCAGTTAAATATTTCATGCGAATTTGATTTCATAGACTCCTTTTCAAGATATTTTTTTTCCTTCAAATTGGTCGATATTTAAACATCTCTACTCTTAACTCTCCATACAGCGAACTACTCACTGCAAATGCTCTAAAATTGTTGAACATACCATTCAAGACACGAGAATAGAATTAAGTTAAAAAAATCAACAGAAACACCAATAGATGGCGGTGTATAAAACAAAATGTGCTAAAAAGTTACAAATATTCAAACA
>JAPMOR010014879.1:5743-20524 GCA_026543865.1 Argiope aurantia | reverse complement strand
CACCGAACATAAAAATTAATTTGCTGAAAAATCTATTTAGTTTCTTAAAATATGAGTTAACAATGAAAATTAAATTAATTTAAAGGAAAAATTAGAAACAAAAATAAATCTTAAAATCACAATTATACAGCACAAACCTACAAAAGGAAAGATAATTATATGAAGAGATGAAAATTGTCGAAGTCATGCACGAATGAAAGAAACGTTAAATCAAATTTTGAATTAAAATAATAATCGTATAGAGTTTGATTTTTGACTTTATGAGTGATTATTAAGTATTATATCCAAAAGGATATGTAATTTATTTACTGTTACCAACCTATTCTTCTGTCAGTTATGTGAAATAAATTAATAACCAACATAAAATAAGTTGCTCTTTTCATGAAACCAATATATAGAAGTTTTGTATTCACATGAAGTCATTTTAAGATTTATTGCTCATTTCAATAATGCAGTTTATGTTACTTTGAGTTGAAACTTGTAAGCTGCTATATAATAATTCATAGCTCAATTTGCTGCTATTCTGTACAAACTAACGAAATTAATGTCAAATTCTATCTAACTTTAAAAAAGACCTTTTGAAGTTAAACAGCTTTTTTAAAATTAGTTCAGATCAAATTTATAAATATATAAAATTTAGAAAAATAATATGGTTAGAAACATCACCATACATATATATTTTTTTGTTATTCAGGTTTTAACTTTTCATTGAATAATATGCCTTCAATCCCACCTCATCTAGACAATTTTATTGAATTTTCTAACATCGTAACAGCATGAAAAAAATTCGCCTCCATCATTTAATTTAATATCCTCAAAGCTCACAAAACGAATTACTGCAGAATGGATAGAATCAACATTGGGATACAAGAAATAAATTCTTTAGAAAAATATGAGATTGAGATAATTAATCATATGAAGTGAAATGTTGAAACTTAATTTTTTTAAAAATATATTATAATTTTAAACTGTTTGAACATTTTATTCATAAAATTGAATTTTCTGCTTTAGATTAAAAGATAAACTCTTATTTCAAAGATATAAATGCTTGTAGATAGTTACAGCGTTAAATAAATAAACCTTATTTTTACTTGTTAAAATTTAATCAGTATGAAATTTTCAACGACAGTTTGTAGAAGAATTTTTTGCAACTTAATAAATTTAACTTTACAAGACTGACACAAGATAAAGATTTACATTCTGTCAAATGCAAATGAAATCTCTAATATTTAATATGAAAAGAATGTCAATATCTTGACCTGCGTTATTTCCACTGTGTAATTTGTTGTGGTAACATTATTTAATTACATTGAAAGTATGAAAGCTGTTATAATTTAGATAAGTTTTTGATCAGTTAATCTCTAAAGATTATAATTGTTTTCTAAAACGTTTAAAAATGAATCAGCAAAGGAATTCTAATCAAGAAGATTGAATGAATAAATAATTCCATTTATACCAAAATTTAAATATCTTCTGAACTAATTATTTCCAAACATTTTCTTTTAAAGCAAATGTGATTAGATGGTTATGAATATATTAGATAATTTGAATATGAGATTGAACCCTTTAGAATAAAATAACTTTGAATAAAGAAATTTAATTCAATAACTTGAAGATTATTGAATTAATTTTCAAACATCATTTCATCAATTCATTCAAATTTCGACTTTAACGGATTCATCATGGAATTGAAGAGATTTCATCAATTTTAATGGATCGAAATTTTGAAGTAATAGTAATAGACCTCATCAAATTAATTTGATTGAAACTTTGAATTGAATTTAATTAATATTCTACCATGTCTCCATATTTCAAATACTCCAAAACTGGATCCTGTATAACTTTAAACATTTTCACAAACAGAATCTTATAAACAAATGTGAAATTAAATTGCATTAATTTTTGTTTTGTATAGATTTAAAAATATTAAAGATACTTTTTTAAATGTGGCAAAGATGACCATAGATTTTTATAAGAATTCAGCACTAATTAAAACAAAAAGTTTTTACATTTTAAAATTTCAAGATCTCTAAAGATTTCTCTATTGCTATTCTAAGCATATCTCTAATTGTTTTATAATCCATCATTCGATTTATTAAAAAAAATCTTTTAAAGTTATCAATCCAAGATATATTTTTTGAAAGAATGCTGCTAAATATTTAACAACGCTCTATAGACTCAACTAGATAATTGTAGTAATTAAATTAATCTTTATAATAGATAATTTTCTTTATAAATTCTGTTACTTTAATTAGATCAAAAGGTCATAAAAGTTCTAATTTTGTTTTGGGGCTTGAAGTGAATTGATCATTAACTTTTAAGGATAGACTAGACGAAAAGATTTTAGATATCGGAAAAAGGTTTTAAGATAGTTAAAATACCATTAAGTAATTTTTCTTGATACTTTGTTCGGTTGGCAGCATCTTGACAGTTAGAAAGATCTCATTCCTAATGAGAATTCCGAAAAGTCTTTAAGATGAAAAAACGTCTGAAAGTATCTTGAAATTACAAAAATCATTATCCATTTAAAAAAAATAGGCTGACAAGCTAATAACTTCACTATTTGAATTTTATCAAAAAATATATCTAGTAATAGAAGAACTTGAATAGTTTTAATAATATTCGTATGATAAATATTTGAAACGAATATTTAACTTTTACCGACCCTCTAATATTTTACTAAAACGTTAATTATGAATTTTTTTTAAATTGAGCAATTAACTATATATTTATATTTACAAATATATATGTTTTCAGTTAGAAGGTTTCATTTGTCATTTTGTATCATTATTAAGAAACATATTTCATCCTCCTTAAGATACTCAAAGAGAATTGTCATTATCATTACTGATATGATCTTTAATTTCATAAAATTTGAAATTTGCCAGAAACATTTCTTCTTGTAAAATTATAGAATAGTATAAGAAGTCTCATCTTTTTCAATAATTTATTTATAAAATTTTCCAATGTTTGAAACAATTAGATTTAAATACTCCAATAATTGAATATTTTGGAAAATTCATTATCTAATTTCAAAGTTCAATTAGAAATAATCTGTAACATAAACAATACGGTATAAAATAAGTATTTATTCCTTTATTTTTTGAAAATCATAATTAATTTTAAATAAGAAGCTATGGATTGTTATTATTTTATACGAAATCATATTTGAAATGAAACTGGGATTATGTTATGTATTTTTAGTTCGCTTAGACTAGCATATGCCCTCATTGTTTACCGTCATGTCACTTATAATCTGCTTCTACCAATACAAATTTATCATTCTAAATTCAATTATAGGAATTAAATTCTATTATAGGAATAAATAGAATAGTTCCAAAACAGAGAAACGCAGAAAGAGATGAACAAACAACCATACTGTTTAATTCGCTGGATATGCAGAAGAAGAATTAATGTTTTTAATATTCTTCAAAGTTAAAAATAAGTAAAATATAGCCCTTCAAAACAAGCAGTCCAGATTAAATTAGTATTCTATTCCTTCTTACAATGCTCTAGTAAAAATTCTATTTTGGAATATTACACCGCTATTATTATTCGATTTATATCAGGCATAACAAAAATGAAATTTAACAAGAAAGTAAGTGAACATTGTTACATTAAATATGAATGAATGTTTATAAGAGTGAAATTCAATTATTCCACCAAATAATGCTAAAACAGAAAATAATATAATAAATGTTTCATTCTTATTCCTTGGTCTGTTGCTTTTTACTGACTTTTATAATTCGTAGAGAAACATTTCTAAATAACTCCTGAGAAAATTAAACTGACATATTTTTCATAATCTCCGAATTTCAAAGGAACTTATCATATATAAATACTTGCTGCCATTGGCTAGTATTCCAAAACATGAAAATATTTTAAAATAAATTTTTTTTTAATGTTTCCTAAATATTATGATAAATACTTGCAGAATATAAGTAAACGAATTTTATTCACTTTTTTTGAATTCAAAAATCTCTCCGATAAAGCAGACAAATTGAGCATTCCAAATTCAAGGAAACTTGTATTAATACAGATAAAGTAATTTATTGAAAACTTTCTTTAAACGTATTTTCAGAAAAATATCCAAGTTGAGTCTAAATATGAAATGCAACTAATCGGAGTATTTTATATTATGAAGTCCCTTATAAATAATCATTATATAATTTTACTTGATATCCGAACCGTAAGACAAATTTAAAATATGTTTGCTGTATAACAACGAAAAAATTCATATTTATTTTCTTCCTGAAAAATTTTATAATATATTCAAAAATCGAATTTGAATTACACATTTGACTGTGAAATCACAATTATTCTTTTTGCACAAGGCACAATATTACAACAATATATTGTTAGAACACATTAGAATAAGACATGCATTAATCAATTAACCACAAAAGCCCTAGGTCTAGTTCAAAAGGCATACAAATTGTAATTATAAACATTAATCAAATTTAGTTACTTTTAAGTAACTAAATTTAAAATAAGTACTTTAAGTATTACTTTTATAAATAAAACATTTTCTAAGATCAGATAATTCTAGTTCTTTTTTTTCTAGAATCAAAATATATATGAATAGTAGATTATTTGTTTTCATGTACAATTCATTGACAAAACTTGTATGCTTGAATATATAGTAAATAAAATCAAATTTTTCTTCAATATCATTAACGGTTCTTTTGATATGGATATAATGACATTTATATTCAACAAATCCTCATTAAGCAGATTATATCAATATTTTATATATATATATATATATATTTATTAGTTGAGAGTTGGAAAATCAGTGTTTGTAAAAAATACTAATTCAAGGAGACTGCAGAGGTGAGAACATGGTCATAACATCTCTAAATTAATAGTAAAAAGGCATATTTCTTTACCATCAAAATATCACATAAATTTTGAATTTCCATTTACTACCTAAAGAGAACAGTTCTATTTGACCCTTTAATAGAAGGTATTAATGCTGAGATAAGATAATTTGAAAGAAAACATATCTCCCATATGTTCAAACATGGTATGTATCTCTTTGAATATGTAAACATATATGTAAAACTGAAATCACGTAATTCTAAAAATCAAATAAAATTAGTTAAAAGGCTTTTTGAACTCCAGCTTCCCTGAGGAAACAGATTATTGAATCACATCATTCTCCGTTTGAACACAGTGGGTTATTAAGGAACTTCCTTATAGATATTCGAATTTGACGCATTATGTAAAACAGCTATGAAAAGAATTTGAGCTCAATGAATTAAAGAGATATTTATAAAAAACATATTATTAAATCTATCAGAACCTGAAATTATTGCATAAAAGGCTTCTAAACTCAAATTCTTCTTGAATTGAATACACATTATATTCATATATATTTATTTCTAAACGTCTATGGTGACCAGCTTTTTCTTAAAAATATTTATAGTGTTTAATTTTAATTAAAATTCTTATATATAAATTTGATATTTATTATTCATTAAAGATGTTTTTAAGTATCAAATGATACACAAAAATAGTATTATTTCAAATAGTTTGTAGTTGTTCTATTTATTGAGCAAACGAACTTATTTAATAAAAATCAAGTTTCTTGACATAATAGGGGCATTTGAAACGTAACTGTAAAAAAAATCTATTTTAAAACTTCGTGTCATCTTCCAAACACTCTAATTATTCTTTTTTATTCACTATCAAAACTGTGCATATGATGAATAGAATCTTTCTTTTAGACTTTAAAAATTTCAGAAATCCAGTTGATTAAATACTTTAAGAAACAATAAAAACTGTTTAAATGTCATTCAAATTATGAAAACATCATTTAAATATTAAACAAAAGTTATTTTAAAAATTAACTGAAAAAATTGTGCAAGATAAGCAAACTGATAAATTTAAAAAGTCGTTTTCAAGAGTTTTAATATGATTTAAAAAGCAGTATTTAGCAGCAAAATTTTTCGACAAAGTGCTAAAATCATCTTTAATATTCAAATATTAAATTTGTGAAATAAAAATCTCTCTGAAGTGCACAGTCTCAATCTCACAAATATAGTTAAATCAAATTTGACAGCTTTAAACTAAATAATTTGGCTTGTAGAACGTCAAAACATATACGCAGTTATTCCCTGCCCCCTACACACACACACACATACACTGGTGCATTTGTCATTTATTATTAATTGCTATAAAATAAACTTGCTGACATAAAATTTTCATCAACTTACCTGATAACAATATATTTATTAAAATTTATGTAAACAATTAATTTATATGAAATTTATGTTTAAACGAAAGCCATAAATAGCAGTCTTTATAACTCAAAAGACATTTATTCTGATGACTTTTAGAATAAATTAGGTGAATTTTAATTATAAGAATACCAAAAATCTGAGCAATTTTTGGTTACCTTTATTTCTCTTTAAGTATCCAATACATAGTTTATTTATCACTTCTTATAAAGTAGTAGAGCGAAAGATTTAGCTAATCTATTTCTGCGTACATCAAAATTTCCATATACATGTGTGTGTTTTTTTTATTTTATATTTACTGTGTGTGTTAGTGTTTGTTCAGAATCCTTCAAGAATAAAAGAATGCTAATGAGAAAAGGGAAGTTTTCTTCATTTATAAATTTGCTTTTGCTTATTTGCTTCACTGAGAATAAAATAGATTAATCACTGACTTCAAAATTTTATGGTATTTAAAAAGTTAATTGTGAAATTACGAATATGTCTCTTTATTGAATTTATTACATGAACATAAACGTATCAGCTTCAATCTATATCACATTTGAAAAAAATTCATGATTTTGAAAACATCTTTTGTTACTGTCGAATAAGTTAGCTTTCTTTTCTCCTGAAAACTATTTTCTATAAACAGATTTTTTTTTCTTTTTCAAAATAAATTACACCCATTGTTTAGAAGCTAAAATCATTATTTCTGCATTTTAATTTATTATGAAATGGTTTTATAAATCAAAGGGCTGCTTTAGTTGGATTTTTGCAAAACAAATAGATTTCATTACAATGGAGTCAGTAAAATAATAACTCCCAAATAAATGAAAAAAAAAAGAAAAGAAAAGAAACTGAGTAAATAGCAGCGTTTTATTCAGGTAGTATTTTTTCATAAAATCATCAACTTTTTCCGCTCCTTTTAATTTATTTACTTAAATAAAATATAATCTCATAAAGTAAGAGTCAGCAACCATTTTTTGTACTAAACCTTGATCATTTTAGTAAATTATTTTAATGATATTAAGTTCCTTGAATCATTATTATCTCAGGGGAATACAAAATGTCATTAATACTGAGTGCTTATAGTTAAAATGATCTTATTTAAATCAATATAAAGCCCCCTTCTAGAAGATGACTTCATAAAAGCTAGATTTATGCGTCATATGAACCATGGCGAAAAGGAAAATTACAAAATATTATGAGTTTAAACTTTGATCAATAAATGTCGATTTTTTTGCAATATAATAAACGCATTACGCAATGCCAGTAGCTAATACTGTAATATCATTCTTCACTTACAAAGGAAGGACACGGAGTTTGATCGGGATGAGATTTCGTATAATGATAGTACACATTTAGAATTTTCATTCATGGAAATATTAAAATCCAATGGTCAGTCAATTTCGAGAAACTTTTGGTTCGAGGTTTGGTTTTGGTCCTCAAACTTTTGGTAAAACTGATATACTCATAATTTGATTCACTTCGCGATGATCTTGCTAGCATGGTTGTCTAGGTAACCGTCTCATATGCGTGAGGTCAGGGTTCAAACCTGGCAAGGATTTTTTTTTCTCTGTTTTGATAACTTTTATTCAATTTAAAATTTATAAATACTCTTAATTAATATGTTTTATTTTTTTCATCGAAAATTATTATTTATTATCGAAATACATAATATAAAATTAAAATTTTGAAAGAAAAAAATATAAATACAAATGCATTTTATAAACAAAATAAAATTATTTAAATTTAGTTTGCCATTTACAGATCGTTTTAATTAATATGCTACTTATTTTTATACGAGAATAAATGTTTACTTATATATGTATAAATGTTTATTCTTTTAATACTTAAATTTAATTTAATATTTAAAAAATAATAATAAATATACCGTAAATAATAATAATTATTAATTATAAATACACACATAGTAAAAAAAAGTTATTCTATATTTCTAAAAAATTGCCCTATATATATTTGCTTTCGATTATATACAAGAACCAGAATGGTAACTATAGTAAAAACATTGGAAACAAAATACATTTCGACATCTTGTACAACTGATAAATGAGTCGTTTATTTTGAAAATGGGGAAAGTCAATTTTTTGTTATTGCGTGATATTTAAAGGTTTGCATTTAAATAAATTTAAAAATATTGGTAAGTATTAATAGATATATTTTTTTTTGTATTTTGTGGTACCAAATAATGAATGTTTATAATCCAATAGTGTTTACAGTGCTGACTAAAAAAATAAGTTTCATTATAACTAAATGGACATGCCCCACTTTCAAAATTAATGAATTATTGTAAACGTTCATTTAATTGAGAAATATTTCAGTTTCATCAGTCTTTTTTTAATAATAAAAACAAAATGCTATTCAAAAATTTATAATTATTTATTAATATGGTAAAAAGGGGGGAAAAAAGAGTATTCTTGCAGAAAATATAACATAACAAAAACAATTAAGATTTATTAAGAATTTCAATGAAATTATATATTTTCATTTTATGCGTAGGTATAATTAAATTGAAATTTATTCAGGATTTAGCATTTTAAAATGTTTATGATGAACAGGAGTTATATATGGTAATAAATCCTTCATGTCCTTGCAATTTTCAGATGTAATAGATCTCCTTTTTTTTCTAACATAAAATATAATTTTTTGTCTTCCTCATTGTGGTGGCAAATCGATACTTTTAAATCCATCATCTAATCCTATAGAAGTTTTGTAGAACTTTTTGTATGGTACATCCCTTGTAAATCTGATCCAGCATATAGTTAAACAATTCACGGTTTCGCAGTCGGTATTTTTATTTCTTTTTAAAACCGCTTTCTCCAGATGTTGGGTTGAAAATAAATATACCACGTTTCTTTTCATGTATTAAACATTTATTATATTTTCGACAATTTCGTATTACTTTATAGTAATCATGGGGAATAGACAAGGAACTGGTTTTCCAGATTGCCAGTTCTACCACTCCGAAATCACGATCGTTCGAAAAATTGAATGCCCTGAAAACAAAAATTTGTGACCAATAATATTTATTTCATTGTCACTGAAGTGAACAATCGGTGTGGAAGTAAACATATTATGATCGAACACAAAATTAAGATATACTTTTTATTATTTATGATGCACTATACAACCACCGATTTTCATTATTGAAGATAGATAGATAGAAACCCCCTAGATTTCAGACATATCAAATGGCCACATTTTCTTCACCATAATAATTTCCATTTATGATGGACTTACTTGCACCACTTTCAAAATGAACATATTTTAAATACTGTTAAAAGCTAAAACTTCCATCTCCAAAATACTAGAATCTGATTTATCTTTTTTTATTGTTAAATTCTTGCGAATAAAAAGATCATAACATGTTTTATCAATAACAACCATTATCAATTTTTTTTTCAAAATGGACTTGCCCACTTTCAAAGCTTAGGGTTCATATTGATCTAATTAGATGCAGACTTGAAACAGGCCTAATTAGATTCAGTTCTATTTACGTGCGGATCTAATTAGATGCAGATCTGAGGCGGGCCTTATTAGATGCAGATTTCAATATATCTAGTTACTTGCAGCTCCAAGTGGATACAGATGTAATTAGATGCAGTTTTGATGCGGGTCTAATAAAATGCAGACCTGATTCAGATATAATTAGATGCAGATATATTTAGAAGCGGGCTAATTAGATGCAGTTCTATTTAGATGCAGACCTGATTCCGAACTAATTAGATGCAGATTTCGAAATGGATATAATTAGATGCAGACTAGATTCAGGCCTTATTAGAAGCAGTTCTATTTGGATGCGGATATCTTAGCTGCAAATCTGATGTGGACCTAATTAGATGCAGATCTAATTAGACCTAATTACAGGCAGTTCTAATCAATGTCTGATTCAGGCCTGATCGGATACAGACTTGATTCAGATCTAATTTGATGCAGTTCTATTTAGATGAGGATTTAATTAAATGCAGACCTGATTCAGGTATCTAATTAATGACACCTGATTAGGTTCAGGCCTAATTAGATGCAGTTCTATTTAGATACAGATCTGATGCGGGCCTAATAAGATGCAGACCTGATTCAGTTCAAATTAGATGCAGATGTACATAGAGGCTGGCCTTATTAGAAGCAGATCTGATGCGGGCCTAATTACATGCAGACATGAATCAGATATAATCAGATACAGATGTATTTAGAGGCGGGTTTTATTAAAGGAAGATCTAATACCGGCAAAATAAGATGCAGACCTGATTCAGATTTAATTAAATGCAGATGTATTTAGAGTGGGCTTTATTAGAGTCAGATCTAATGCCGTCTTAATTAGATGCATTTTTCAAGAGGGCCTGATTAGATATACACCTGATGCAGATCTCATGCAAGCCTACTGAAATGCAGACTTGTTACAGGCCTAATTAGATGCGGTTTTTTTTAGATTCGAATCTAAGAAGATGCAGAACCGATGTAGAGATAATTAGATCTGCATATAATCAGATGCAGTTACATGCAGTTCAAATTAGATGCATGTCTGATGCCCGCCTAATTTGCTGCAGACCTAAATAGATCTATTTTCATGCTGTTCTAATCAGATGCAGGTCTGATGTTGGCCTAATTAGATAACAGACCTGATTCAGATCTAATTAGTTGCAGTCGCAATTTGATGCAATTCTTATTAGATGCACACCTGATACAGATCTATTTAGATATGGATCTAATAAAATGCAGAATTGAAGCAGGACTAATTAGATGCAGTTCTATTTAGAAGCGGATATAATTTGAAGCAGTTCTGATGCGGGCCTAATTGCATGCAGATTTAAATATATCTAGCTACTTTGAGCTCTAAATAGATGCAGTTCTGCTGGATAAATAAAATGCAGACCTGAATCAGATATAATTAGATGCAGATCTATTTAGATGCTGGCCTAATTAGATGTAGTTCTATTTAGATGCAGATCAGATTCGCGCTTAATTATATGCATGTCTGGTGCTTGCCTAATTAGATGCAGAGCTGATTCCGATCTAATTAGATGCAGACTTCATGCAGATTTAGATATAGATCTGATGGCGGCCTAGTATGATGCTGTGTAAATGCAGACCTAATTAGATTCAGTTCTATTCAGATGCGGATCTAATTAGATGCAGATCGTCTGAGGGATTAATTAGATGCATATATAATATTATGCAAGTTTTATTCGGGCCTAATCTGATGCAAAACTGATACAGACCTAATCAGATACTGTTCTATTTAGATGCGAATCTAATTAGATGCAGGCCTGATTTAGATCTAATTTGGTTCTGGCCAAATTAGATGTAGTTTTATTTAGATGCGTATCTAAGCCGATGCAGATCTGATGCTGGCCTTATTAGATGCAGATTTGAATATATCTAGTTACTTGCAGTTCTATATAGATGCATATTAATTAGACACAGTTGTAATGCGGGATTAATAAGATGGAGACCTGACTCACATATAATTACATACAAATCTAAATAGATGAGAGCTCGCTTAATTAGATGCAGGTCTGATGCAGGCCTTATTAGATGCTGACCTAATCCCCATCTAATTAGTCGCAGACCGGATGCAGATTTCGATATTGATCTAATTAGATGTAGATCTGATGTCAATCTAATTAGATGCAGTTGCATTTAGATCTAGTTACATACCGTTCTAATTAGATGCAGGTTTTATTCGGGTCATATGAAGACATGATTCAGATCAAATTAGAAGCAGTTTTATTTAGATGCGGATCTAATTAATTGCAGACCTGATTCAGATCCGTTTAGGTTCGGGCCTAATTAGATGTAGACCTGATTTAGATCTGTTTAGTTTCAGGCATAATTAGATGCAGATCAAATTAGATGTAATTAAATGCAGTTAAAATTAGATGCAGATCTAATTACTTGTAGTTACATGCAGTTCAAATTTGATGCAAATCAAATTAGATGCATGTATGATGCGGGCTTAATTATATGCTTACCTAATGCAGATTTATTTAGATATGGATCTAATTAGATGCAGACCTGAAGAATATCTATTTAGATATCTATCTAATTGAAGTCTGCATCTAAATGCAGGTTAATTTAGATGCAGACTTGATTCTGGCCTAATTAGATGCAGAGTTGATGCCGCATACTTAGATGAAGACTTCATGCAGGCCTAATTAGGTACAGAGTTGAATCGGGCATACTTACATGAAGACTTCATGCAGGTCTAATTAGATGCAGTTTTATTTAGATGCGGATTTAATTAGATGCAAATAAAATTTGATTTATTTACATGCAGTTCTAAGCAGATGCAGGTCTGATGAGGGCCTAATTAGATAAGACCTGATTCAGATCTAATTAGATACGGTCCTAATTTGATACAATTCTAATTAGATGCTCAAATTCAGATCAATTTAGCTATGGATCTAATCAAATGCAGATCTGATTAAGTATTAATTACATACAGTTCTGTTTAGACGCGGATCTAATTTGATGCAGATCTGATGCGGGACTTATTAGATACAGATTTGAATACACCTAGTTAAATGCAGATCTCAATATATGCAGATGTAATTAGATGCGGTTCTGATGCGATCCTAATAAAATGCAGACCTGAATCAGATATAATTAGATGCAGATCTATTTAGATGCGGGACTAATAAGATGCAGTTCTATTTAGATACAGATCTGATGCGGGCTTAATTAGACGCAGGTTTAATACTGGCCTAATACAATGTAGATTTAATTAGATCAAGTTACATGCAGTTCTACTTAGTTGCGGGTCTGATTCAGGCCTAATTACATGCAGCTCTAATTGGATGCAGATCTATTAAAATGCAGTTAGATTTAGATGCGGAGCTGATTCAGTTCTGATTAATATCGGACTTAATTAGATGCTGTTCTATTTATATGCAATTCTATTTAGATGCTGAACGAATTAGATGCAGATTTGAATGTATCTGGTTACTTGCAGTTCTAAATAGAAGCAAATTAGATGCAGTTCTAATGTGGGCCTGATAAGATGCAGATCTGATTCAGACATAATGAAATGCAAATCAATATAGATGCGCGCCTAATTAGATGCAGATCTCACGCGCTCTTAATTAGGTGCAGGTCTGATGCAGGCTACTTAGATGCAGGCATGATTCAGATCTAAATAGATGCAGTCCTGATACAGATTTCGAAATGGTTCTAATTAGATGTAGGTCTGATGGTGGAATAATTAGATGCAGCTTAGATTCAGGCCTAATTAGATGCAGTTGTATTTATATGCCGGTCGGATGCGGGCATAATTATATGTACACCTTATCCATATTTAATTACATTCAAATCTATTTAGAGGCGGGCCTTATTAGACGCAGATCTGATGACGGCCTTATTAGATGCCCACATGATACAGATCTATTTAGATATGAATATTATTAGGTGCAGACCTTATACAGGCCTAATGAGATGTTAACTTGCTACATGACTAATTAAATGCAGATGCGATGCGGAGTTAATTAGACGCAGATATAATTAGATGTAGTTACATGCAGTTCAAATTAGATGCATGCCTGAGGCCGGCCTAATTAGATCATATATTATATATATTTAGTTACATGCAGATTTAAATATATCTAGTTACATGCAAATCTAATTAGATTCAGGTCTAATGCGAGACTAATTAGATGCAGACCTGATGCAGATCTATTTCGATATGGATCAAATTAGATACAGACCTTTTGAATATCTATTTAGATATAGATCTAAAAAATGCATATTTGATACAGGTCTATTAAGATGCAGACTTGATTCAGGACTTATTAGATGCAGAGTTGATACATGTCTATATAGATGAAGGCTTCATGTGACCAAATTAGATGCAATTCTATTTAGATCAGGATTTAATTACATGCAGATATGAAGCCGGCCTAATTAGATGCAGATATAAATAGATCTATTTTCTTTCAGTTCTAATCAGATGCAGGTCTGATGGGGGTTTAATTAAATGCAGACCTGATTAAGATCTAATTAGATGCGGTCCTAATTAGATGCACACCACAGATCTCTTTAGATATGGATCTAATCAAATGCAGATCTGAAGCAGGCCTAATTAGATGTAGTTCTGTTTGGATGCGGACCTGATGCACGCTTAATTAGATTCAGGTCAAATGCTGGTCTAATTAAATGCAAATCTATTTACATGCAGATCTATTTAGATACAGTTCTGTTGCGGGCCTATTAAGATGCAGACCTGATTCAGATCTAATTAGATGCAGATCTATTTAGAGACGGGCCTTATTAGATGCATTTATTATGAGGCCTTAATTAGATGTACACTGATGCAGATCGCTTTAGATATCATACAGGCCTAATAGGATACGTACTTGCTACAGGCCTAATTAGATGTACTTTCATGTAGTTCAAATTAGATGCAGGTCTAATGGGGGCCTAATTAAATGCAGGCCTGTTGCCGATCTATTTAGATGCGGTCCTAATTAGATGCAATTCTAATTATATGCACAACTGACACAGATCTATTTAGCTATGGATCTAATCAAATGCAGATCTGAAGCAGTCC
>JAPMOR010014872.1:106503-131909 GCA_026543865.1 Argiope aurantia | reverse complement strand
GGTTTTTCTTATCTTATTTCTGAAAATGCTTCATGCATTTACAAGTTTTGGCTTGATTATCAGTGTTTCATTGAAAAAAATGATTTTCTAAATCTTTTCTGAATATATTCTTTTTTATTATATATATATATTTATATATTAACAATTTTCTTTATTCATTTTTATATCTTTTGTGGAAACGTATAACAAATTATTCTGAAAACTATTTCAAGATGCTGCTGCTTGCATTGAAACAAATTAAAATCCTTAAAATTTAGCGATTAACCAACAATGAATATGTTCAAACAATAAATCTGTTTTCATGTTATTTACGGAGATGGATGAAAAATAACTTTAAAAAAATCAAAATAAATTAAGATTAGTAAAAGCGGCAATATAATTTAAAAAAGAGTGTAAATATTGATTCTGATTAATATTTAAGGTTTTATTGTTAAACTTGAGATAATATTTGTGATTATGAGACAATATGTGTATTGTTAAAAAAATTTATAAAGCATTCAGAAAGCCGTAACTCTTCCATTACTACTTATTCAAAACAATTGCAAATAATTAAAACAATTGATACATATATTAAATAATAAATTATTGATATTATAGATCAAATTATTTTGAAAGACCATCATTATGCGCATGATGTGATTGGAAAAACTGATTAAAATGCAAAGAAAATTGTAAAAATGACAAACAAATTTGTTTAACATTTATATATTATGCTGTATTGATCATAGCACGTTCCGAAGAAATATATGTTTTATACATTTGAAGGTTCAAGTAAACTTCTGTCCGTTTTGTTATCTGTTGAAAGATTAGTGGAATGATTTTTTTTCCAAACACTCTTATTTTCTCTCTCTCTACTTTGTTTACTGAAAAGTCCCATTTAAGTCTTTTTTTTAAATTCTTATTTAAATAGCATTTAAGTCAAAAAACGGGAATTCTGAATTTCTCAACATGTTTAAGAACAGAAAAATAACATAAAATTAAAATCTATATGCTCAAATATATAAAAGATATCAATTCTCGTATTTTTATCCAATACACTTATTTTTATATATACTTATGTTAAAAAGGTTACATATAACATAAACGATGATTTCAAAATATAACTTCATTTTTTTTTGTTATGAGATTTCAAGTGTGGTTGAAATTCCATTCACATAAAGACCTTTTAAAACATCAGCACAAATAAAAATTAAAAACTATTTAATGTAGAAATTATGAATATATTTGAGCAAAATAAGGAAGTTTTAAAAGCATTTCATTACAAAAACAATCATGCGTTACAATACAGAACTAAAAAAAAATAACTTTTCTGAAAGATATAATAATATAAATATTCATTTTCCAATTATTATGAATGCAATTTAAAAATGAATTTATGAAGAATTATTTCTGTTCCATAAATTATTAAATATTTAAAAAAAATAGAAATATTATTTAGATTGTAACTATTTTTCAGATATAAATTAATAATACTGATTACCCTAATTGATATTGTTATCATATTATCAAGGATTATACAATCAGAAATTCTTACAAAATTTTAAAAGTAAAATATATATTATCTAAAGTCTATAGAGTTTTATAAATTAATTTTTCTCTGTATAAGGGGTATTATCAAATGTTAGTGAATGACAAAAAAAAAAATTTTTGCCAAAATATTTCATATTAGTGTATATATATAGGTTTATAGGTTTATCATTTATATATAGGTTTATATTGATGCCAACTATTTAAAATCATCAAATAAAAATTTAGAGCGATAATTTTTAATAACCATATTTAACAGATATCGAATTTCAAGGCCGTGAAGATATTTATTTAAATGAATTATTTACGTATACTTCAATGACAACAAAATTAAAATTACATAAAATATATGAAATTACTTGATTTCAGGACTATACCAATGACTTTTTGCTTCCTTTTCTTAGAGTAAATGTAGAAAAATTAATTCATTATGCATTGAAACACAATGATTTTATTTCTTTTCTTTTCAAAAAATTTAGTATTTAAGAAAGAAAAATAAAAACAAAGAATGAATAATACAACGCATTAGCATCTGTAATCATATGTAGATGTAAGATTATGAAGGGCTAAGAAACAAAGAAATAACTACGCAACAAAACTGCAAGGATAAATTCCTGATTTTTTTATTTTGATAATTAAAATGCACCTTGCGGTCATGTATATTTTAGTGTGTGAAATATTTCTATCACAATGAAATGTAGATAATAAAATCGTTTGGAATTAAAAATTTCCTATCTGAGCTAAATATGTTAGACGTCTCTAGTTTTCTTTCAATAAATCAAAATTTAAAAGTTAAAATTTCATTCCTAATTTTTAAAATTAATATTTTATTTTTTAAATATTATATAATTCAATACACTTCTTTTTCTTTATAGATTTATGATTGCAACTCGTTTCAATTAAAAAAAACATATTATTATCGAAATTAAAGCAATGCATCTGCTTTTTTATATTTAAAACATATATTGTTATCGGAGGCTATTAAAGTTAGGAGAATAATCACATTCAATTAAAAAATAATATGATTAGAATTTCTGGATTAGAGATTGAGTAAAAAATTAACGATATAATAACGTACTGTCATTGCAAATTCCTATAATGCAAATTTCAATTTCTTCTGGTTCATTTAAACTAAATCAGAAATAAAATTTTATGTTAATTTGCTTCTGGTAAATCTAAGGTAGACGGAGAAAAGTATTTTTAATTTTATACAATTGGATCTCACATGTATGTAATGCAATTTTGTATTACATTAAGCTTTAATGATATGATGTTTATGGGTCTTTAATTATTGAATGTAATCATCCATCATTGAATCTGAAAGGCAGCCTGAATAAAATTCTAATGATAAATTACCAATTTAAATGCGTTTCCCTTTATTCATTACATTATTAAAATTTCTAAATGTATTTTTTTTTATTTATGCATATTTGTAACTTCAAATGTAACTTTAAATGCTATTTAAGTCTAACATTTCTTGTCTTCATATCCAAGTTTTTATTTTATAAAATATCTACTAACTTCATGAAAGAAATTATGCCATTCAAAATTTTATTTACTTTTGTGTACTATACTTTTTTATTTGTACAATAGATTTGTGCATTGAATTAATTAAATGACTGTGTGTTTTTATTATTACAATTTGATTAATAAAATAAAAATGACTGTCTGCACATACAGACAGGCAAGGTTTAAATATAATGCTAGTTTCTCACGCTTAATTAATTGTTTCACAATTTCGCAAATTGTTACTTTTAAATAAAAAATGTTTTACATATTATCTGTCTAATAAAAAGTGTAAATAAATAAAACTATGATAGTAGTATATTTAAATAATATAAAAATCTATAACGACGTATCTTTTAATTTTGTAAGTGAAAATATGCAAAGGGAGAAAATGCACATTTGAATTTTACACCATTTAGTGTATTTGTTGTTGTTCACAATGGCACTTGCCATGGACAAGTTCGCTGACAAAGTCAGCGATTTTAAGCCAAGGAGACGTCTCTTGTTTTAGTAGCGCCAACTAGAGCCAAGACTACGCCTTAGCTACTCACGTATCACATTCACTTGCACAACTCCTTTATATAGGGGGGTACATTCACACATCTCACAGATAGAATAAATCAAGAACAGTCATTCCCGAACCGGGACCCAAACCCAGGACACCCATGCCACAAAGAAAACGCGCTATTCCTATGCCAGGACGCCGGCTTAGCGTATTTGTTTGAGTTTAGTAAGTTTATATTTAATATTTTTTGATAATGTATGTGGCTTACGATGTACTGTTTTATAAAATAATGATCATTATTAGATTACGTTGACATTTTATATAATGAACTGATTAATATATGCAAAAAATATATAAAAGTTTAATAAAGGTATGCATTTATGAAGGCGGTTTTACGTATCTGATATCGAATTTTCTGTAGTATGTCAAAAAATCAATTTTAATAAATTTCTATTTTTAAAATTCACCTATATTTCATTTACAAGCACATATAAAGAAAGCATAGAATTGAATTATTGCGTAATGATAAATACTGAGATAAGAAAATAATGCAATTGATACACTTTTATGTTTTAAAAAGTTAATAAATGTTTTTTTAAAAGAAAATATCTCGATTATTAAACGTAGCTATATTTATAATTTATATGTACTAAATGCGATATCAATGAACTTGATTTTCTTTATTTTCAGAGTGTTTGAAAATTTATATAAATTCTTAATTCTGTATTTGGTAAATGAAAATCATCTACTGATTTCAGATTTAAAGGAATTAATTAATCCAAAAATAATCTTTTACAAACTGTGATTCAAATTTCATATGTCAATCAGTTAGAAAGAAATATTTAAAAATAATTGTGTTCCAATAATCCATCAAATACTTCAACTATAATTATTTATATATAATATCCTCCTCTTATTTATTAATATAAATCATAAGCAATTAGTTTTCATTTAACAATGTAAGTACTAAAAAACTTTTAAGACTATAATTCTTTGAGCCAATTGAGTTTTTGAAAATTTCTTCTATTTTTGCATTAAATGGGAGAGCATATTTTCTTCAAAAATGATTTATAATTAAATTATTTTCGTAACTAATTTTTCCTTGTAAGCAAAATATGTCTTATATATGTTAAAGTATTTTTGAATTTTAGTGTAGGCTTCAAAAATAAATTAAGACTCATTATTATTTATATTCTTACAATTTTGATTGCTAAAATTTAATCATTGTGGCTGATTTCTACAAGGCAATTATTGAATATTTTGCCCCTATTTTATATTGAGATATATCTTTTTATCAAAACCATTTTTTACATTTTTGATTTCCTTTTATATTCCTGTTTACAATGCATGATATTTGCAATTAACTATTTGGTAATGGAATAATGTAATATTTTGCGCAGTAAAATTAATTAAAAAATTATATTATATTATTTATTAAAATAGTATAGTTTATGTGCAGTTTTTCTGTTTATTTCAACACATAAAATTAATTGTGTTTATTAATATATTTGATAATTTATTATCTTATTTATATTTTTTTGAGTAAAGCAAGTTTTTCTACACTGTTAATTATAGGGATAAAATAATTTTAAAAGGATCTATTGAAATCAAAATTATTTTGCAACTATTCCTACAAATAGGAGATGATATCTCTATGACGTTGTTTAATATTTTGAATGATCTGATTTTTGATGATCTGATTTTGAATGATCTGATTTTTGATGATCCGATTTTGAATGATCTGATTAATGAATGAATGAGTTTTAATTTAATATTTTGTATGACTTTGTCTTGATCAATCCTGTATTTTGTCATATTTTAATTTAAGAAGATGACAATTCTGAACGGTATTACACTACACTGGAATTAATCTAAAAACTGCATATTTTACTGTTTATTTCAATTTTATGTTTCATATGCGATTTCATTTACATCCTATTTTTATTTGCTTTTATTTATTATTATTATTTTTTGCACCATTTCTTTCTTACATTTGCTTTTTTTTATCATTTTTTTTCTTAAGATAGTATGTTTCTCCCCACCGTACGGCTTAGGCCAGATCGGAGTCTCTTTATTAAATTATTCCTAATTTTATTTTCAAAATACCGCATGAAAAATCTGTTGTCATTTTTTAAAAAATCGAAGCTACTTTATCCATTATGAACTGCACATCATATAAGAAAACATATATGCTATTTTCTTGCCTTAGATATAACTTTCATGCTTTTGAAAATAAATAATAATTGTTTTTGTGGAAAAGTTACTATAATATATAAACAGTCAATATTTCTGCAATGTTATCAATTTATTTCAAAAGTGAGTGTAGTTTAAAAAAATTGCTTTATAATTCGAAAAATTTCGATGACAGAAAATGTAATTTACAATGACTTGCTCAGATGTTAATAGATTTGGAAATGTCAAGGCCTTTAGCTTTGAAGTATCAATATGGTTGTGTGTCTGCAGTGTCCAAATAAATATTTTGCATCGACACTCAAGCAATTTGGGCACACAGGTAGTCGTAATGGTGATTGAATGCACCTCAACACTCAAAATTTAAAATTTAATTCTAAATTTTTTAAATCTAATATTCTGTATTGTTTAGGTTGATTTTTCGGATACATTTATCATTAGCAGGATTTCTAATGATTGCAGAAAAAATTCATACATCGTCGTAAAGAGTAAATAATTGTCATTTTTAAGATATGTCTTTTGTTTTTCTGACATTTTCTGAATTAAAAAATTAAGTAATCACTTTTTTTAATCATTTTAAGAATTCAAAAATTCCTTCATCCAACATTCTAATTTAGTTATCTTTCTCAATTTTTTGAGGTTAGTAATCGATAAATTCTCTCTTATTGAAAGAGTAAAACTGATCAGAATATCTCAATTAATTAATTATTTTCCAAATTCAATGATTTCTTTTTCGTAGTTCCAGTCAGTGAAGAATTTAAATTTCGCCTTCGAAAAAAGTTTATTTCAACATTGATTTAGCAAGATGCCAAATTAGGAAACCAATTCTTAAAGATTTATATATCTCAAATGATATAATATAGAGTAGAATATTCTTGAATTTGCTAATTGGATTTGGGAATAACTCGCAAGAATGAATTTTTGATATGTTTTAATAAAAAGTGAGTTAGCATTATTATATATATATAACAGAATAGGAAGTGCTTTACATTCATATAACAGAATAGGAATTAGAAAGAAATGAGCTTATATCGTGCAATTTTGATTAAAAATTTAAATTTATAGTTGGAAAGAATTAGTATATTAAGAGGATGTACTAAAAACTTCATAGCTTATTGCAATCAAATCATAACATAACATTATGGAATTAAAATACATTGGTTCTGAAAACGGTGAGATGTATTTGAAATCACGAATAGCTCTCATCCCTTTTAAAATCGCCATTCATATTCAAATGAAAGTAGTTTCTTTTTCGTTTGACCAACAGAAAGAAACTAAACAAAGCATAAGGCCACACTTCTGAAACAGTTCGGTTCTCTGTGATGGAAAATCATTTGCCTCAGTGACTGTTGTAGCACCAAACAGAACAATACTCAAGTGCATATACCAAAACGTTTTGATTTTTAGACATCATGGAATAATATATTTTAGTTTTTCAGAATTATTTCTCAAATTTATATCTGCTCAATTAGTTTTTAGTAAGTCACAAAAATTTATGAAAGCAGTTTAATCTATTTAAAATAATTCATTTTTATGTTTAATAATTAATATATTTACACACAGAAACGAATATGATTGAATTAGTGAAGAAAGCTAGAATCATGTAATGATTTCAGAAGAATCAAAAAGCGATTTTTGGCTAGCTAAGAGCAAAATGAGAAAGTGAGGTGGGGAGACCCATTAATTATTTTTATGCTATTTGAATTCTAATTAGCTACCTTCGGCGACCAGTTGATCACTCAACATCTATGCTTAAAATAATTTGCAAAACCAAAGAATGGGTCCCCAAATCACAATCATTTCGACAATTTTTTCTTCTTAAGAAAATTAATGACATTTTCAAGAAAAGTTTGAAATTTTTCTCAGATATTTGATCATTAAGGATAGGCGATTGAATCGTCTATCCTCCATGATCGAATATTTAGGGGAAATTTTCAAACTTTTTTATTCACTTTGCATTGTTCTATGAAAAACGAAATCATGGCAGAATCCTCCAACCTCATCCACTGAAGCGATTTCAACAATCTTTATTTTATAGGGATGGTCATGACATCCTGAAACATTATCAAGAGTTGTCTGTCCTTCACGCCTTCGATTTTCAGAAAAAATATTTTGAAATAAAAACTGAACCACCTATCAACACCTGGATTGATGTAAACAATTAATGTTGCCACTATCAAGCATAATTAACTAAGCAGAAAGCTTTATCACTATTTCACATTTCTACTATCCTTTATTTTGACAAGATCTATATCGTCAGAATTGAACGACACAATGCTATTATCATTAAAATGATCCCAGAAGATGGAGAGAGTAATGATGATTAATTTAATCATGACACTTAACTTTCAAGAAATAAATCTTATCATAAATATTTACCATATTGTTTTAAAGACAACATATTATTTTAAATTACACTTTAGAAATGATTAGAGACCATTATGAGTGGTTAGCAATGCATTGGTTTGGTTTAGTTATATTAAGGTCACGTTTAAAGCAACACTTGGGCTATTTTGGGACGGACCTCGTAATTTTGAACCGCGGTCAGATGACGAGGACGACACCTGAGCTGGCACCCCCCTCTCCACGCCACACCACACGAGCGGGAGGACGTTTGTTCAGGACGGATTTAACGTGCAACTGACCCCCTTACACGGTTCTTCGGTGGAATCGTGTCTCGAACCTGAAACCCTCCGGTTCCGAAAATGAGACCGTACTACCAGACCACCGCGGCCCTAGCAATGCATTAAAGAGACGAAATTGATTGGCAACGGAACTTGTAGAAATTACTTAAATTTTTGAGGTTAAGGGCTCTGGCAAAGTTTTATTTTCAATAATTCTCAAAATAGAAAGAAAATCGATAACACAATATTGACGAGGTATTCATAGATTAGGAACTTTGCATGAAACAAAAGATTTCTAATAAGCTGTGTCTGGAGAACGTCGTCGATTATTTTCCTTCTACATAACCTGCACTGAAATATTTTCGATTTCTCTGGAAAATAAAGAGCATTTAATATCAGAAGGCCATTTAACACGATTCTAGATGTAGATATCAGGAGCGTTCATACGAAGTTAAATGTTGGAAATCATTCCAGTGGTTGGGGCTGACAAACTCTTGAGACTTTTCCTCATAGACAATGCACAACGAAGCAATATTTTTCGATTTCTATGTAAGATCAGGAAGGATGACTGACCTCTCCTAACATGTCTAGAGCTCTTGAGATTTCATGTGAACAAAAATTGCTTAGATTGAAAGAATCATCATGTAAAAGCATAATGATTTTTTAACTTCAGTTTCATAACTTTATTTTATGTTTTTCTGCTATAGATTTCACTAAGACTCTTCATTTCACAGGCAGTTCCGTGATTATACTGCTAATGGTGAATAAACATCACCAACGATAATTTGATTAAATTTTACAGCAAACAATCGTTAATGCCATTTAGAAAATCCGAATGTTAAAAAAGAATTTTACTATGATGGAAAAGATCAATTAGTGTTTCCAGAGCTCAAATTGCCAAAGATAGAGACAAAATAATAATGTTTCTGGAATACCTTCCTATTCCGACTGGCTGCTTTATCACAAAATTTGGCTTATTTTGTCGATAGTGTGGAACATTGTGTCTGCAAGCTCTAAAGATGACCATTTAATATTGTAAAATAATGGAGAATGGATAGAAATGCTCAATCTTTTCAGATTCTCTGTCGTCCTACAAGCCATAAAATCATCCTACAATTGTATTAGGGAAATATGGACGATAAAATAAGCAAAAGGAAATATAAAAATTAACAAGTTTATGAAGTGGAATTGGGTTAAGGCCCATATTGGAATATATGGCAATGAAAAGGTGGATCAAAGTGCAAAATTGGCGGCACAGAAGAGAGTGTTGATATAATTATTCTAAAATCAAATAGCGTCTTAAAATGAGAATTAAGAGAAGAAATAAAGTTACAACGGTTTGACAGATGATATATGTCCGAAAAAGGAAGAGAAACTTATTACTTTATTCCTAACCCAGAAATAAATATAAGAAAACACCATCCCTTAATAATCCAAATTATATCAATACATGAGAGATTTCCCACATATTTTCAAAGATTTGGAAGAATGCGGAAAGTAAATGCATTTGCATAGGAATCGGTACTGTTTACCATTACTTAAACGAATTCATTGAAATCTCAAAACTAAGAAAGAATCAAAAAGTTGAAAATAATGACATAAGATGAGTACTAATTGTGCCAGAAAGTCTTAAAATATTGAAAGATATAATGTTGAAAATTGACAGTTTTTGTCAAAAATTTAAAGTTTAAAAGTGTTTGCCATTCTTCTGTTGTGGGACGCACATTTGTAGGAATACGGAGGATTTGAGAAGGTTTTTTTTCAAGGTGTTGACCTGCTGTTCTTGAAACATAATGACAAATATATGGGGAGATGAGAAGGAAGGTCCGAAATATACCACCTGTGGTTTTGGGCTAACCGCCTAGAAGAGGATATCAGTTCAGAGAATTTGTCAGTAATATGGATGGATTATGTTAAAGACAGCAGTCGACCATATCAAATCCTGTCGATATTGTCACGTTCAGTGGTGGAGGGGTGGTCGACTGTTCACAAGAAGAAGAAGAAGAAGAAGCGTGGAACAGTGTATATTTTATTTCTCCTAGAAAGCCCTATTTAGAAAGCCATTCCCCTATTTAGAAAGCCAAACAGGAGACAAGAAATTGTAGAAATGGTTTTAGATAATCTCCGTGATATTACCATTGTTATAGCACTCTGCAAATGACAACCGCTGAAACTTAAACTATTGGATCCATTCGTAATTCTGCAAATCCAAGTATCGACTGCAGAGATGAGTTAAATCCGACTCCAGAATGCGATAAATCCAGATATTACAGCAATTATTCCTTAATACGACTATAATGATTCGCTAAACAAATATAATGAATGTACAAGCTCTGGAATAATCGACAAAGAATAGCACCCTCCACGCCAAAGGACATAGAAGGTTTGGTAATAAAATCGACATGCATCTTTCACAAATTGTGTGGGAATAGCTCCCAAATATTTAAATAGAAGTAATAGTGTGCAGGAAACCTTAAAGGAGGGAAATAAGTTTATTTTAGACATTCTACTTAATTTGCTAAATGTTTCAACAGACATACGGGAGTGTAATTAATTAAGTATGATGCAGTATAAGGTGAAATATTCAACATTATTTGAAATTAATAATTTTTGGTACTTTAACTAGAAAAATTCATTCTTTCGATTTTTTTAAATATTCATATAAATTCTCAAATAGTTTTGATATAGGCAAAAGTCGTACGTAGGAGTTTCGAATGTTAAAGAGACTCTCCTTTAAATAAAAGAAAAGTTATTTCGAAAAGTTTCTGTAGAACTTGGAGAATTTCTAATCGCACTGCAGTATTAATGAGTTCTTATGATTTTTATTACTGATAGGACAAAAAATTCGTGAATTTTAAAAATGAGGAAAGGAACATTAAGAAATTGTATTGTTATAGAACGAAATTCTTGGTTTTACCCATGTTTCATATAAAATTAAATGAATCCTCTTGTGAAACGCTGAAAAATATTTTATAAATTTTGTTCCTGATTAATTTGTATTTAATAGATATTATGATACACTGAAAGGCAGATAAGAATGTCCTTATTAGAAACAATATCTGCATTAATCAAATATTTAGAAATGTAAAAAAAAAAGGCACTCTATTCATAAAATATCATCCTTAAAGTTTTTTTGTATCATAATGTTTTCTGTTTATTGTTAATTTATTTTAACCATTTTTTTAAAACAAACAATTCTCAAAAGAATATTAGCTCACTGATAATATTTAAAATCAAATGATAAAAAACACGAAATCAGGCAACTTGGAAATATGAAAGAAAAAAAAATATTTAAAATTTCTGAAGAAAGCTTTCAATTATTACTATCCGGTGTATATTTTTAACTGAAAGCTACTTCTTTTCAATTCATTATAATTAAAATAATATTCCATCCATAAAATTGAATCCTATTAAAAAGTATATCATCCCTTCATTGAAATTTTGTGAATGTAAAACATATAAAACAAAGATACAGACTACTTATGAATTACTTCTTTAGCTGCTGCTACATTTTCATAAATGTGTCCTTTCCTCATTTTCCAGGAATCCTAATAAAACTCATCACTCGAAACAAACGTTACCGAAAGAGAAAATCATTTATTGGATTATGCATTCATCGCACAGACGTAGTATTTCGTGCAGAAACATATTACACTCTTAAAGCAAGGGCACTTTTCCTAATATCTTGAATATTGCATTGGGCACGCACAGGTTAACACGCAGTTTTGTCATTACTTGAGGTTCTGGAAAATTGCTTTTTTTATTATTCTCTTTTCGTTGCTCATAATTTTCATTATACTTCAAATCCGTGATTCCACTGCAATCATTCGACATCGGAAGCGGTGAAAGGCGCTCTTTAATTGGTGGGTTTTCGATTGGAGAGAATTGCAGGCTTATGACACAGAGATGGATTCGACATGCAAATGCCTGAATTGATTCCGATTCAACAGAATGCAGATTCTTAAATATTCAAAAAACTAATCCGCTAATTTTTGTTTAGTTTTTAAATTAATGATTAATTCATTTTTCTATGTTTTTTTTAAATTTTTTTTTTAGTTAAAGCAAACATCTACATAAATGGGTGCAGAAATTGAAAGCAAAATAATTGAAACCTTATTACAATTTCTAAATAAATGAAGTCATTTATTGCTTCTTTATTATCCCCTTCTTGAAAATACGCATAAATAAACTGATGCGGCTATACAATTAATATGAATGAATGTTTGCGCTATGTAGATGAAACATTTACACTTTGTACGAACAATACTCATTAAATGTGCTGCGTGGATCATGCTTATGGATATGCTTTTGCTTGTACCTCATTTTTTTTTCTAAATTAGTATTTTGAAATGCATGTGATCACGCTTAATGAGAAACAGACTTTTCTCTATAGGAAATTCTCTTCACAGGAATATTTCATTTAAATGAAATTCAAATGAAATAATTATCATTTTTTTCTGAGTTTCCCGTCATATGTGCCCTAAAGAAAAAAATAATGACACACTTCATCATTTATTTTTCATTTCAAATGCCCTAGTAAATAATAAGTTAATATGATATTGGCTAAATTGTGACATTATTTAACTTATATTTTCAGAAAAAAGGCAAAGTTAAATCCAAATCTAAACTCGAAGCTGCTCAATTTTTCAAATTAAATGTTAACGAAGTAGTATTTCTTCAGAGATTATTAGTACAATTCTGAATTCAAATAAAAATAAGCATAATTCCAAGATCTTTCATAAAATTTTGAATAAAAATTGAAACACTCTTCCCAAATGTATATTATTTCATTCCAAGGTTCTCTAAAGGTTTTTTTAGAATAACAACAACAGAAAAAAATGATTAGAATTAAAGATTAAAAAATAGAAAAAAATCATGACGAATGGTAGAATGGTTGAATTGACTTTTTTTCCTTGTTATTTCAGCATTGCTTTCCTGAAACGCTGATTACTTTTTTTTGTTATAGATTAATGATGCATCCAATACAAGCAAATATTTTCTTAATTATTATAAAATTAAGATTTATTAATAAGATTATTTTTAGCCTAAAATATTCCGAAAACATCCAAGGAAAGCGACTGATAAATAAATATATGAATACTTGAAAACGAAATATAGAAATATAATGAGCTATGAAATATGAAATTATAATGAGCTATGAATTTCTACCAGAATTCATAGGTCATTCAGTTTAGTTAGAATGGCAAAATCACATTGAAAATAAAAAATTAAGAGTTTACTGTATGCATATTAACTTTTATTACGAGATCATTTATCAGGCCTTCAAATGGAAATATGACCCGTCATCAGAGTAGAAATATCTCTCATTACAATATTGGTGAAATCACCAGGAGAGCGAGAACTAGCTACTGAACTGGTAGCTTCCTATTTCTAGTATATCTGAGGTATCCCTCTTGTGGAATTAATAATCGTAAAATTGCAATATGATGTTTGATGTGATAAAAAAAAGCAGTATTTTTAAAAAGAATAATACCATTGCAAAATAGCAGAGCAATATATGTTGATTTTGTTACTGCCCATTGTCTTTCACTATTAAATATTGAAATATATATGCATCATATCGCAAGAGGCATGTATAATTTGCTATTTCCCGTCCTTGGATAAATGTATTTAACTGAAGAATTATTAATGAGATCATGGACCGTTTAAAATTAAAACAAGAAGACACGAAAAAGCTGATAATGCTAAAAATAGCCATCCAGAAATGTTGAACATTTAATAGATAGAAACTTCCCATCATTATATTCCAGCTTGGATATCTTCAAAAGTGCATCCATATATTTTATAAATAAAAATGATAAAAAATTTTAGCCGCCTATTATCTTTCTTATATATTCTCCCTTTTAATAGTATATTTTGTAAAAATTGATATACTTATTTCCTATATGAAGCCTAATTCTTTTTGTGAATTTTAAAGACATAAAAGAATGTGATATTTAAGCATATTTTACTACATATTAATTAAAATTTCATCTTCATCTGAAAGATTTTACAAAGGTGTTTTACTGTTGAGTAAAAACTTTATTATTCATACTATGAAGATTATCAGACATTGGTTGGCTTACCAAGGCATAGTTAATCATACGATTACTAAAGCAACCAGTCAAAAGGTTTCCGAATATCAACAGTGGTGATTAAAATATTATTAACTAGCCGCTTTTGGCGACCAGCCTGTCAGCCAGTATTAATGTTCCCTAAAATTTTCAGGGAAAATCTTTTATGTAATTTGATTTTTTACTAACTGTTTCAGTAAAATATTTTTAAGACTAAAATTTCATAATCATATGATTTACTCATGATTATTATGAGGATTTTAAGTCGTCCTGTTCACTGAACTAAGTATCACCCTCTAATTTTCTGTCACCTCCCGTAAAATTTCAAATTAAAGTGGAAATAATGAAACTGCAATTAATATTTTTTTTTACTGAAACCCAGGTTTTTTTTTTAAATAAGAGTATTGAAAGCAGAGTAGCTAGGTGATGAAATCTTCTGTGCACTAAAGAATAATTTTCATAATTTGCATAAACTCTTAAAGAATTATGAAACAAAAATTTCTCTGATTCATCGTAAAATTTAGGTTTTAATTTTAATTTCAAAAGGACGTCAATAATAACATTTTATTTTATTTTTCGATGAATGGATATATTTTTTAAAAAAATGTAAAGCTTAAAATTTATCAATTGGACAGCCCTTATCAAATTCTATGAAATATTCTTGACACTCCAACTTTTAAATAAATAAATTGACGTTTTTATCTTCAATCAAATCTGACCGATTTATGAAGTTAGCATATTACAATTGTAGAGAAATCAACATTTCTATAATCTTAGGAGAATCAACCTTGAGAAACCTTGGACTTTGAGACGATCGATAAAGTGGTCTAAAATCTATGAAGTTGTCTTAATTTAATGAATAGTGATATTCAAATTTTCATAAATCAGTCAGTTTTAGTGACTGATTTAGTTGATTGGAGTGCAACACTTTTTATTATAAATATTAGTGTCTCAGGAATAATTTCTTAAATATGATTCACAGAGCAGAGTATCTAGATAAGAACTAAAAATTCGTAATTTATTAGAGTATTTATTGTCTCAAATCACAGAAAATATAATTATTTACTTCATTTCGACCATTTTATCACTTATATTTCTATAATTAAAGATATACAAATTAGCCGTTAGAAAATTGAAAAGGCCGTTGCTAAATTGAAAGAAAATTAGGCTTTGCTGAATTGAGAAAGTATATATTAAAACATTTTTGCCTTAAATAAAGCTGATTTACTGAATTAAAAATGTAGATATTGTAAAAGATCATAGAAACCTTTTTATACATTTATTTTTTAGAAAATATATTTTATACTTATTTTATTTCATACACACATATGTATGAAATGATATCACGCTGACGCTGACTATTAACCTTTTCTTGATTTAATTTCTAGCAACAATTTACTTAATTTTTAATTTAAGCTTAATGTAAAGGCAACGCATTGATAAAAGCTAATTTTCCCTCACGTGCGACTTGATCCTGCAAGTTAAATTTTATTTTTATTTTCTGCGAAATAAATTGCTGAAAACTATGATTAAACTATTTTTTAAACATTCATTAGAAATAGAAATTCAATTTATAGGTTAAAATGTTGCAAAAATCAATTTTGTGCAGTACTATCTTCGGAAGTTATAGTGAAAAACCCAAGGAATCCCGCTTAATAATTTGAAAAAACCGCACCCAAATTCACATTTTCGACCTCCAAGTATATACATGTGGCAAATTTGGTTGCTGTAGGTCAGACGGTCTGACTTGTTGAGCGACAAGACACACAAATACAGACACACACAACATTGAGTATTATTATAAGTATATACAGGGTGGACAAAAAGAAACTTCCACTATATATGATACCCTAGCGGCCTATCCGCTCAACCAATCGAACCAAAATTTCTGACATGGTTGTTTGAAGGTATGCGCTGGAGATTGTGATGATTTTAAACAACCCAGAGCTCACGGTTACGATTACAGTGAGAGAATTTTGAAATTTTAGAATGGCAACATCCATTTTTTCCTTGCTCAAATTGATCAGGGTATTGAAAAACCACAAAGGGAGTTGGAACGATTAGCATGCGACAAAAATTGCCGGCGTAAAGCATTTGCAAAGAAGAGAATTATAAAGGACTAATGAAAACACAGAGAAGAAAGAGAAAAAAAGATTTTATTGGAATGGAAAGTTATAATTACAGGTTTTCACCGTGTTCACCTTCACAGGCGACAACGCATTGCATTCTGGTTATTGTGTACAAAAATGCCAACGTAACGTGAAAGGAGGAATCTGCATAACTTCACGTGTTATGACATTGTGCAATTCTGACACATCTCGTGGACCAGGCATGTACACCTTAGATTTCAGATAACCCCAGAGCCAGAAATCCATAGGAGAGAGGTCGGGGGATAGCAGTGGCCACGAAACTGCAAAGTTACGAGATATGACTCTATCAAAATGTTGTTGTAGCACTGGTCGAACACATTGGGCGACGTGTGGAGAAGCCCCATCTTGAATCCATATAATGTCACTAATGACATTTCGTTGCTGCAATTCAGGAATAACGTAATTCTGCAACATTGATTTATACCGAGCACTTGTGACAGAGCATGATTTCTAATCTGTGGTAGTGACCTCTTTGAAGAAGTACGGACTGAGAACAAATGTGCTAGCAATGCCGCACCACACAGTCACTTTGGCTTCGTGTAAAGGCAGTGGTGCCACATAGTCAGGGTCTTTGTCAGCCCAGTGAGCACAGTTCTTGGTGTTAACGCTTCCAGTTAAAGAGAAGTGTGCCTCATCCGTCCATATTATCCTCAGCGGCCATCTATCATCTTTATCATATCTGACGAGGAAAAAAATTGTGTGGTCCTCACGCAGTTCCTCATCTCCAGACTGCAACATCTGGATGAGCTGAAACCGATAAGGAAACATCCGCAGAACAGAACGCAGAATCCTGAGAACTGTGGTTTTCGGTAAATCCAAATTGCGAGCAACACTTCTTGTAGTATGCGATGAACCTGCAGAAATCGTGTTATGCACTTCCGCAACAACTTCAACTGGAACAGATGGTCGTCCGGATCGAGGTCGATAGCAAGTGCATCCAGTTTCTTCAAATTTTTTTATCAAATCATGTACACTTCTCACGGAACATGGGCCTCGTCTTAGTTTGTGATTTCGCCGATAAATTCGCACTGCTTCAGCAGTATTTCCCCCTTTCAGATAAAACAGCTTTATCAATTCACCTCGTTGTTTCTTTGTAAGCGTCATCTTGTTGGCACAATTGAACATCTGACAGAAAAAAAAAACTCTTCCCACACTGCTTTGCACGTGGTGTTCTGCGACTGGTGCCTCTACTGTCTAACCTTGTGAATTATGCAATGTACGTCAAAGCTCCTCCTCTCTGTATTGTCATTAGTCGTTTATAAGGCTCTTTGCAAATGCTTTACGCCGGCAATTTTCGTCACAAGCTAATCGCTTCAACGCCATTTGTAGTTTTTTCAATACGCTGATCAATTTGCACAAGGAAAAAGTAGGTATTGCCATTCGAAAATTTCGAAATTCTCTCTCTGTAACCGTAACTGTGAGCTCTGCGATGTTTAGAATCATCACAATCGCCAGCGCATACCTTCAAACAACCACGTCTGAAGTTTTGATTCGATTGTTTGAGCGGATAGACCTCTAGGCTTTCATATATAGGGGAAGTTTTTTTTTTGACCATCTTGTATATATTTTAGAAATAAAGATATGGAAGTTATGTAATTGGAAACTAAAATTAATTCGATAGTTAAAACTGTTGCGTTCAAGCTGTAAAATTTAAAATTTGAATGTACTATTTAAAAAAAAACGAATATTTAAAATAAATTTTTCGTACTGTTTCAACATAATCAGGGCTTGGTTATTAATAAGGCAAAATACGCTATCATCTATAAACTTCGCAGATGTTTTTAATATTTTGCAGTAGTTTAAGAGCTATTTATCTTTATGCTTTTATTCAAATTCTAAAGGTTGTGCAATAAAATATATTCAGATTTAAATCAAGGATTGTTTAAATTAATTATGAAGCATTATTCTTAAAGCATTCCTAATTATCATTTGCAAGTTTTGTATCACGCTATCTTATGTTTCAAAAAATCGTGTCTTTATAATTTAAAAAAGAATGACTTAATAAAATTTATGTCATTATTTTAACACTTTAAAAAAATACTTTCAAATTTCAGCTATTCAGTTTTAAGCGATTTGCTGGAACAAACTTTTAGAATTTTTCCGACAATTAAGCGTTTTATTATTTATGTTTGAGTAATTTGTCATATGAAACGATTTACATAAAGTTTAAATTAAAATTTTAAAAAAAAGCATATGTGGATTTAAGAGTTTGGAGAAGACCCCCCCCCCGCTCCGGACAGATTTGAAATGTTTAATCTGACTCTACTCATAACTCAAAATTTATACACATTTTTTTGAATTTCTTCTAAGATTTATACACACAATAAATCAACCGATTTAACTCAGATGAATCAAAAATACCGTAGATCAAAACCATGATGAAGATATATTTCTTGCCGAAATAAAACAGTGCGGAATTTCCTGCGGCCCATTCTGGGCCATATTTCCTAAACTAAGATAAACCATAAAATGCGCCTTCGTGTCAAGTCGTTACAAAAATAACAAAAACGAAATGTTAGTAAATCTCACTTGCTGGCAGCAAATGGCAATCTTCCTAATGACATCTCAACAACACCTGTGGCGTCTTTCTCGTTAAATACGTCCCACGAAAAAGGTCTTACAGTACAGAATCAGTTTTCTAAGAGCTGAATCAGGAAAACTGTTTTCGACTCCATTGGGAGATGAATGTGCATATAGGAAATAATACCCAGCGTCATTTCATCGAATAACATTGTTGGTTGTTAATAGAATATCCTTCATTAGTTTTGGCATTAAAAGAAATATATGATCCTGGGTTATTGGTAACACAGAATTAAAGATATTTATATAAAATAAGTAACTTCCGAAAAGAAATAATGTAATTTATTACAATTTTGATAACATTTAATTTTTTTATAGTTGTAAAACGATGTATTTAAGACTCTAAATATCTGTATGAATTTATATAATAAATAAAATTGTGTATGCAGACTTCTGGGGTGGTTGAAGCAATTCTTAAAAAAAAAACCTATTTATTTCTTTTATTTTTTTAAAAGGCAATATTACTAAACAAAAATGAAATTTATCTTATTTAAATAAATGTCTAATATAATTTAATTATTTTTATTATTTGAATATATTTTGAATAATATAGCAGCTTTGCGCAGTGATTCGAACTTAAAATCTACGACTGTATTTCGAATAAATTTAGTAAGAAAGAGAAATTCTATCATTAACGGTTTGATCATGCTTGCTCTGAAACAAATAAATTTTTTTTAGAAAATGAAATCTGCTATCTCAAATTTCAAGTTATCATGTGAGAACATTAGTATTTTTAAGTCATTATTTGTCTTAATTAATTTAAATTATTAACCAATTTAAAGCGGTTTGAAATAATCACGAGACTTCTCTATTAGTCTCTCTCTCTCTCTCTCTCTTTCTCTCTCTTTCTCTCTCTCTATATATATATATAATTTTTTCATATTTTCATTTTAAAATTTTCTAGTTGGCAAACCAAGTTTTGGATCTTGAACGATTTTGAGATGAAATAACAGCTATGATATCATAATTCTATATCAACTTTTTAAAAACGCATCTGCTGTCAAAGAAGCATACGTAATAATAAAGCTATACTAGTAAAAGCAGTTCAACATTTTAAAACGCATCTGCTTTCAAAGAAGCATACATAATAAAAATGCAATACTGATAAAAACAGGTAAAAAATATAAGCGATAAAAAGATGATGACAAAAATTGCCATTTATGCTTTAATTATTGCTTATGCGATTTCGAGCTTCAAAACCTCCTAACAAAAACAACATCATTTTTTCTCATATGAAAACAAATACAAACGAAAAAGATCCGAATCATGTAAATATTATGATTACAAATTAGAAATAAAGAATAATATTTTTACTACCATCATTATTCCATTATATTAGCATTATCTTGATTCTTTAAAATTTTCGTAAAAACTATTTTAAATTTCACCTTTCGAACGCACCAAAGAAAATAGTATGTATTAATAAAACTTATATATGCATTAATAAAGTATAAATTTATCAATTAATTAAAATGTGGATTCGAAATAGTTATTATAGACATAACAAATAAAAATAGGATATTAAAATAGTTATGAATTATAAAGTAATAATAATTGTATTTGAAATTTCAAAGAGTATAAATGGAATCAAGCATTTAGGAGTTTGCTTAGAGCAACTTCTAAAATTCAAAAGACAAAAAATAGTTAAAATAATTATTTATATATTGTAAAAGATTAGTATTTTTTTTCTGTTCAATGTATCTTAATTATATATATTATGGGACTATATACTGAAAACTAGTATTTATTATTGTAATCAAGAGAAATAAGTTGCAGTTATCTTATCCTGCCTAATCACCAGCTATATTCAAGCAATATCTGATTAAAAATCTATGGTTTTAAAAATTGTTGTTAAAATTAGCATCATATATTTTTGTATTTATTTTAGAATATTGCGATCAAAAAAATGTGAATTGAAATTTAGCATATCTGATTGGCGTACGTACACTTATGTACTTGTAAAGAATTATATTAATTTATATGAACTAAATCGAAAATTTCAAAACAAATTCTAGGAAATGGGAAATATATATGTTACGGCCAAAGCCCGAAATCGGCCAATTCGCGATCTGGCCAACATGCTGTAAACTTACCCGCCAATGTCCGATCTTTTCTTGATTTCGGGCTTTGGCCGGCCAATTCGTGAAATGGCTTGGGACGATCGGCCAAAGTAAGAAGAAAGGAATCAAGAGCAGATTGTTTTACACCTTGTTAAAAATGAAGTATTTAAAAATGAATACTTCTGTGCACTTTTTTTTTAAGTACAATTGTTTCAGAAACGAGTTCAAATATAAGTGACACCTCTGAGTTAAAAATAAGCTTGTAATATATAAAAATATGATCTCGTGTTATTCTGTTCTCATATTAAAGCCATAATAGAAATTATTCAGTGAACGTATATACTGTAACAACGTGATAGCGTAAGGATTAGATTTGCGCCCTTCAAAATGAACGAATTATATCTTGAGCAAAGGCGTTGCGTATTGTGAAAGAATACGAAGGCAAATTGAGTATTCAGTTTTCAATTACCTTTAAGGGTGATCCTTAGTCTTTTTCTGCTCCATGGACCTAATGTTAAAGATCCCAGATCACATTGTCTCCCGAAATATCGCTTCAAAAAATATGAAAGTTTTTGCAAAGGCAAATAGCAAAAATAAGGGCTAATTAAAACAAATATGAAGGACAAATAGTTTTGTTATTAATATCACTTAAAGACATTTCTTTGTTGACGCCATCTGTCGAATTTCACCTACAACATGTCTTTATTTATATTTTAAACATAAATGTCATAACATTTATTTACCACAAGTCGCCTTTGATGACCAGCCGGTTCACCAGTATTAATGATCTCTAAACTTTTCAATTAATGTAACTTGTTCTCTTAGTAGCTTTTACTGCAAAATATTTTTGATCTTCATATTTTGGTAGTTATATGATTCAGTCGTACTTTTATGTAGGCCTTAAACAGTTCTGTTTCATTGTACTACTTTCTCTAATGTTCTGTCAGTATCCATAAAATTTCAACTTTAAATTAAAGAGGAAAATGTTAAACTGCAATCAATATAAACGCTTTTTATATTTATGCTTACCATGTCTTTTTAAATATGAAAA
This sequence comes from Argiope aurantia, assembly GCA_026543865.1. Classification (NCBI taxonomy): domain Eukaryota; kingdom Metazoa; phylum Arthropoda; class Arachnida; order Araneae; family Araneidae; genus Argiope; species Argiope aurantia. Next base: position 109,642 of record JAPMOR010014872.1, on the reverse strand, counting down.
TTGAAATCAGAGTCGTTCGGCAGTGAAATTATATGTGCAATGCAGAATAATTTATATAATATCTTAAAGAATTATTCAACAAAATTTCTCTGATTCATCTTAAAATTAATTTTTTACTTTCAAAAAGACGATGCAAATAAAGATATTTTATTTTATTTAAGTCAATAAATAAACTTATGAAAAAATTACGAATTTTAAATTTTACACAGTCCTTTGGTCCCAAGGAATCATATTCTGCGAAATTCTCTTGACACCAACTTTTAAATAAATAAATAAACGTCCTTATCTTCCGCGATGAATCTGACCGATTTATGAAGTTTTTATGCATCAGTTTTATAACAATCAACATTTTTATAATCACAGGCCAATCACTGTCGAGAAACCCTGCAGAGGATTAGCGTCTTTTCATTGAGACAGTCGGTGAAGTAGTCTAAAGTAGTCAGTTTTTATAGAAGAGTGATATTGAAATTTCATAAATCAGTCAGTTTTAGTGATTGATTTAGTTGGTTGGAGTTCCACAATTTTTATTAAAAATATTGATGTCTCAAGAATATGATTCAAAGGGCAGAGGACCTATGCAAAAATTTAAAATTCCTGATTCATCGGAGCATTTATTGACTAACGTTATATTAAATATAATTATGTAGTTCCTTTAGACCATTTTGTTAGCAAATGTATGTATCAAATTAGCTGATGGTCCCTGATTAGAATGATTATCCTAAGTATATTAAACTATGTTTGCCTTAAATTAAATTGTTTTATTGAATTAATAATTTAGGTATTGTCAAAGCTTAGAGAAAACTTTTCCTCCATTTACTTTTCAGAAAATATCTTATTTCATTTTTTTTTTTCATTTTATACAGACACCTGCCGAAAATTACAATTTTGTTTATTAAATTTGCAATAATAGTTGATTTATTTTTTAATTTAAACTTCTATCAATGTAATGGCAACACGTTGATAAAAACTATTTTTTTTTTTTAATTTAACGTGCTCGTGCAGATTAAATTTTAGCATAATTTAATCTAAGCATAATTTATAAATTAAATCTTAAGCTTTGATTTAAAAAAACTTTAATTTGATGCAAAAATCGATTGCTGTAATATTTTCTGCTTATAGCGACGAAACGCCGAAATAACGCTTAATTTTTAATCAGAATTTTACTTTAAAAATTTAAAAAAATCCCTCCACGGTGCACATTTCCGACATCCAAGGTATATATATGCCAAATTTGATAACTGTATGTCAATTGGTTTGGACTGTAGAGCGCCAATACACACACAAACACACAGAAATATACATTGAGCTTTATTTATAAGTATAGATTATCACATCGGCCAAGGATTCGCGGCCACTTCGCGAAATGGCCAGTCAAAGTAGAAAATACAATATTAATTGCAATACAATTCATCGGACTTTGGCCAACCCTCTTGGCCAGTTCGCGAATTGGCCAGCCAATTCGAGATCTGGCCAGCCAATTCGCGAACTGCCCGTATTTCGGGCTTTGGCCGTATATATAATCTAAGTAATAAATTTACGGTACTTTGTTATACTGATCAATACATGAATTTTTTTAATGGATGAATAATATCCTACGATTTCGATGAAGGTATTATAATTTTAATAATACAAGTGTACAATAATCTGTACACTTGTTATATGACGCAAAACAATTAATAAATATGTGAACCTTCCAATCAGCAAATTATTCGGCTCCTGTAAGAGGAGCAGAAATTTTGAAATAAGGGATGAAGGTGCTATGTTGCAATATTTTCTGCTGAATTTGGGTCTCAGATACTGTCTCCTAGAGCAGCTATTTTCTAACAGATTTCTATATTCATCTACTGGCAGACCCAATTGATGCAAGTTAAATAACTCATCAACAGTATTGCTATTAAATTCCAAAGCATAATAACAGCAAGATAGATCATTTGTATTGTAATATGAGACGGTTGATGTTTATTGTTGAAATTCAATAATTTAATATTAATAAGCAACTTTTCTTAACTGAGTCTGCTTTTCAATATATAAAGGTGAAAATGAGCATTTAAATAATAAATGTAATAAATTGAATGTATTTTTTTAACTAATAAAAGCGAAGAATCTTATAAACATTTCATTAAAGGAATTATCTAATAAAATATATCTGGAATCAAGTTTTACAGCTTCAAATTAAAAACTAACAATTTATCCCCTCTATTGTTTAAGAAATTCATACTGATGTTATTGTCGTATTGAACAAACAATTTTTTTTCTTTCCAATAACAGATAGATATCTAAATTTAAGAATGTGGTGTGTGCTTATTAAACACTGGGGTAAAGGTGCGTTTGAATGTGGTCCTTATATTTATATTTCTTGAAATTGATTGCTATAATTTCTTATTGGCTTTCATTGAATAATTATTTCCTGTTGCTTTTAATGTGCTTTTCTTAACTGGTAACAAATTTCGAGCTAATTTTCTTTTACTTCCAATAAAAACTTGTATATTTCAGAAATAATTCTACACTGCACAAAACCACAGACTTATATTCATTTTTAATTTTAAAAAAACCCGAAATAAAATTATATTTTTGTTGCGAAAGCTCATCCTTCGGGTCAAGTCATCTGAAATGAAAATTGGGTATATCTCAAGTTACATAACTGAGATATTGTAATTCATATCACAGACTCTCCAACCATCCCGAAGATACACGAATAAATAATAATGAATGACCGGACCTCCACAATAACAACACTGGCGGGAACTGTGGTTAAGTCCTAAGGGTCATCAGCGGCCACGGTACAACCCTTCCCTAAAGTACGTTCCGTCATCGTTGGGAGGAGATACGCCCCCACCTTTTCGAATATCCTCTAGGGTGACGACAACCAACCGCCATGCCCGAAGCTTCTCATCCTCATTTCGAGGTGTCCTCCGGGGGGGGGGGAATTTAGAGAGTGTAAATCAAGATATTATTAATTTCCCCTTAGAAATAAATTTCTATAAATTTTGCAATTTTTTACTATTTAAAATTACAAACTACTTTTTAAATTTATAGTAAGTACATGCATTTTTTCTCTAAAAAACAGTGGGAATATACTGTTAAGCTTGTTATTAATAATTGTACATAATTACAATTATTAATAACAAGCTTTAATAAT
>JAPMOR010014872.1:74609-99127 GCA_026543865.1 Argiope aurantia | reverse complement strand
ATATATATATATATATATATATATATATATATATATATATATATAATTTTTGACCGATTTTATTTATTATTTTTTTATTTCTGAACAAATCTTTTTTGTGCATTATGATTTTTATGTTATGCAATTTATAGAAAACATGGAAGCCTTAAACAAAAATATCTAAAAAGGACAGTCAAAACGTTAAAAGTTTATATACATATTTTAATTTTATGGGACATTTTTTTAGCACATTTAATATTTGATTAGTAAAGAAAAAAAACAATGACGTTCCTGGGGGGGACTTCTTAATTATGCTAATATCTTAATCCATAATATTGGATATGCGTCTGTATATTTTATCAAGTTATAAGTGTAATTTTTCTTTTATTCATTGAACATCACAGTCAGTATAAGGATTAATGCAAAATATAACCGAGAAAAATAAAAATAAATATTTCTTCAACTTAGTGTGTGTTCTTACTTTCACAGGTAGAAAAAGTCAGAAATTCTTAAGGAACTAGTACAAACTCTTTTATTTAGTTTGGAATGATTTATACTGTTAAATAACATCTGACACTTAAAATCTAAGAGGATGGGAGAAAATACTGAAGCTCTTAAACTCTTGTCTCGAAGAAATAATCTCATAAGATAAACGTTGTTTCGAAGTAGAGTAGAAACAACCAAAAATAAAAAGAAAAGAGAGATAAAATTGCTAAAAAAAAAGAGAGAGAAAGGGAAAGTGTATTAGTTTGTAGCTCGAAGTGATAAAACGATCATTCGAACTAGCAATCCTTTGAAATTAGTTTGTTTTGCTGAAAAAAACTGTTATTTCGTGCAGAACACGTCTGTGTTTCTTTAGATTAAAATAAACATCTATTATTGTGAATCAGTGTTATTCAAAATTTAAATGAAATCTTATATATATTTTATGCAAAATATACATTTATTAATAGTTAAGAAATCAAGAAATGACTCATGGAATATATTTATTTGCATTCACATATTTTATTTAGGAGAATAAATTAATTGTTTACTGCAATTACTGTTATACTTAAAATAAACGTTTTAAATTTAATTATAAAAAGCCTGAATAAACTATATAAATGCCTATTTAGGCTTTTGTGTATATGTTATATATTTTCATCCAAATATATATCAAGTTATCAGCTTGATTTGATTGAGGGTACATAATTCTCTAGAACATAAAATATTTTCTTTTGATAAAAATAAGCACATTTATTCTAAACAAATTGGCTTGCCAAAGATTCAGCAATATGAACTAATTTATTATTTGAAGCAGTTTTTATTAACTGATAATTAAAGATAAGTTTAGAAAAAAGTTGTCTCTCAATGTTGGAAATAACAGAGAAAATACAAAACAAATTGAAGTTTTGATTTAATATTTATATTCATTATTTTTAATTCAGGTTTCCACTGATTAAATAATTTGTTTCACCAGAGAAGCAAAATATATAAATAAAAAAATACATTTTTTTTCTATAAGATGGAGAATATTTTGACAGAAAAATAAATGGTTAAAAGAAATTTAACAAAGGCTAGTATTATACTTCATACTTGCCTTATGTATTTATAACATGTATACATATTTTGATTTTAAATTATATAGGATATTTACCTTATTCTTAAGAACATACATATATTTAAATTGTACGAAACAAGATAATAAGTTTAAATGCAGGAATAAAATAAATTAATTAATTAAAATCAAATAAAAGGGCAGAGTGTTTAAAAAAATCTGTAGTAAAATGGAGAAAAACATAAATAAATAAGAGCAAATAGAAACTGATTATATATGCAGAATGATTGTAAAGATGCATTTATTTCTTCATTTGCATAATTATAAGTTTATGAATCACATTTCACAAAAAAAAGAAAGGAAGCGTATTAACTTGATGAAAATACTAAACTGAGAGTTGAGAATGAATTTTATAAACCAAATGATATTTAAGAATAGATTCTAAGTAAGTGATTAGTTATAAAAGGTCTAATCATTTATGTAATTATATTTATAATGATAAACTACATAGTCTATGGAACGAATAAAAGCAATATTAATGAAAAATATTAGAAATACATTTTTATTTTCGCCGAAATTCGCACATACAATTACTACTATCCAAATATAGCAATTACAGCACAAATAAAATATATAGAGAGTGTAAAGTACGTTTATGGGATATTAATTAACCATTTTTGACATTATTGAATTCAGTAATCAAAAAAGAGTATAACTATTGAGTCTGTGATCATAAAATTCATTTAATAAAGGAAACTTTTCTTAGTGAATTATGCGGAATACTGTTAAAAAAATTAGTTTCAGTAGCAACAGTTATTTGTCAATGTAAAGGCTTTTCAATGCTTAAAAATGCTTTTAAACGATGAATTTGTATAAGAAAAGACGTAATAATGTTTGTCAGCGCTAAATTATCTTTTACTTATTGATTTTTGAGCAATCACATATGTAATGATATAGAAAAAACTGTGGTTTGACTCGTGTTAGTTATCAATGTTATTTAAGAATGAGAAAACAATTTCACTGCGCCTTCGTGTAACAACTCTGCTAAAATACATAGTGTCTTTGCAAGAATTCAAAATGCAGGATGGCTGAGAAATTATGAACAACTGCAAAACATTGTAAAACACTGTAAGATTTAGAAGCAGATTTTCATTAATCACTTGCATTATATCAGGTAAAGTAAATAGACCTTGAATAGGAGATGCGCAGATTGTGCATAGTCTATCCAAATTATATTCAGTTTCATGCTATGCATTTACAGGTGTTTGAGGAGTTACAGACTGAATCACAGCTGTTTTAATTAATCTAAAATCTCTAGATTCATATTCTCATCGTTAACATCAACCATTCAATCATTAAGAGATTATAATCTCTGGCTACGATAATATTTCTGTAAGCGCAAATCTTCACACACTATTAATGAATCTGCAATAAATAGCATCAATGAAAGGAATAGTAATTTTTCTTAGAAGATGATGAAATGAATAAGATCAACTAGTATCTTTGGATCTTTATCAGCTATTATTTTTCTCATTGCAAAGTTGAAATGCATACAATTAATTTGAGAAGGTTGAATTTTCATGACGAAATAAACAAAATTAATGCATATTTTTTGGTAAAATACAGATTTTCTGTTCCAATGCGAATAATATAAAAAATGAAAGAGATAAAGCTTTGCAATTACTCATGATTTTTACTATTATACTATTACTATTATTAGTACTATCTTCAATTAGATGCATGCATGAAGCATCAGAGTAATTATTATAAATTTACAAGCAGCTACTTCTATCATTTTGTGATAAAAAGAAGTAATGTTTGTTTTATGGTTCCATTTGTTTGCAAAGTAATTTTTTTCGTAATTAATGAATATAATCAAGATTTTCACTAATACTGAAACAAAAATGATTCGAGTTTTGCATAATAATTTGACAGCAGCAATTAACAAAACATGGAGACCAACCGTAAAAAAAGACAGCCTGCAAAACAAAATTATATATATTAATAAATTGACAGTTATGACTTTTATTTCAAATGACTATATCTAAAATGAATTGCTATCATTAAGAAGATTATTCTTGTTTTTTTTATACAGCTTTGTTATTAATGATGCTTGCAGATATATGATAGAGATATACTTTTCCGCAGTTAAAAATTATTCATAACTAAAAGATGTAAAATACTCGTTAGAAAAACTATGTTTGAATTTATAGGAATATGACTAATATTTTAAGGGTACAATTTGTTAAATATATATTGAAATATTTCAATAAATTTTAAATTAGCTTAATTACATATCATATTATCTTGCAAACAGATATTCTTGATGCTACAGAAAAATACTTATTTTACTCTTATGAGGTGATTATTCTTATACAAGAGAAAAAAAATCAAAGAATTTCAATCCTTCCAAAGAAACGTGAAAATATAGCATTTAAACTAAACATATTTAAAGTAAACAAATGAAGAAGTACTTAGATTATAACTTCCATTATTTCCTTAACTTATTAGCAATTTATATATATATATATATATATATATATATATATATATATATATATATACCGGGTTCGACATAAATTCGTGCAAACTTCAAAAAAATCATAATAAAAAAAAATAATGCTCGAAGAAAATTGCGGTTTGCGGGAATATGTTCAGAGAGCCTTTGGATTTTGTTATTTCCATTAAAAAATGTATTTAAAAATGACCGATAGATGGCACTCACACGTCATACCTATACGGTTTATGCAAATCGGCATAGCTATAAAACACAAGGCTGGAAATGGATCTGTCATTGACGCCAGTAGCATGCTATTGCTACCGGATCGAACATTAGCGGTTAAACTGTTCTATAAAAACGGTGAATCCGCGACTAAAGCATTGCGACAGTTACGGACGGTGAAAGGAATAAAGGCGAAGAAAAACCCAATTTCATTGAATGGGATATTGAATTCAGTTCGTCGTTTTCAGGAAACGGGAAGATTAGAGGATCGTACACGAAGTGGCAGACCAGCCGTCAGCGCTGACAGTGTCCCTGTTACCCAAATGGTAATGAGAAATGTGGCAGCTGAGACTTCAACGGGGAGTTGCAATGCACGTGAAGCAGGTAAAGTAAGAGGAATTCCGGAAAGGTCGATCTAACGCATTCTGCACGAAATCTTGAAACTACATTCATACAAGATAGAGCATTTCACCAGTTGCTGTCAGAAGATTGCGAGAAAAGACAGGCCTTTGCAATATGGGTGCTCGCACAAATGGAACGTGGCCCAGAATGGTTACTGAAGATCATGTGGGCAGATGAATCTCACTTTTCATTGCATGGCGACGTCAATACGCAAAACAGTTGTATCTGAGAGACATTAAACCCTTGTGCGTACACGACCAAACCACTACATGCTTCGCATTTGACTATTTCGTGCGGTTTGACTGCGTCCTTCATTCTAGGCCCTTTCTTTTTTGAAGAGCGTTCTCCTGTATCCGGTTGAAAAATCTTTTCCGTCACTGCAGAACGCTATCTTAGGCTTTTGCGTGACCATGTTATGCCTGCTTTGCAGCAAGGACGTGCATTATCTCCCGTCACCTTCATGCAGGATGGTGCCCCATCCCACGTTGCTAGTTCCGTTAAGACGTTCTTCCTAGACACATTCACTGAGGACAGAGTGATAAACTGAGGATGTACGAATGAGTGGCCCTCACGATCACCAGATCTTGCTCCAGCGGACTTTTGGTTGTGGGGATACCTAAAGTCACGTGTCTACCGGAACTCTCCTGCCACTTTGATGGAACTGAAAGATGACATTCAATTGGTCGTTGATGGCATCGATGCCAACATCTTACAAGTCTCACTTGCTTAATAACTTGTGGTGGTGGTCATGTCGAGCATCTTTTGCTTTAAAATAAAATGTATTATAATGTTACTGTGCTCTGTTTTCTTGATTTGATAAACTGTCTCGGTATGACGTGTGAGCTCCATCTATCGGTCACTTTGCATAATGCACTTTATTAATGGAAATGCACATAAATGTACTTTTTTTAATGGAAATAACGAAATTCAAAGTCTTTCTGAACATATTCCCGCAAATCGAAATTTTTTTTCGAGCATTACTTTTTTTATTATGAGTTTTTGAAGTTTGGACGAATTTATGCCGCACCCGGTATATGAAAAACATAATATTTATATTTACTCATAGAGATGTATATCTATTTCACGTATTTACAATTCTATCATGTTAAGTAAGTTATTTCATAATTTTGAATAATTAGATGTTAAGCCTATTATTTAGGTGAAGATTTATTTATTTAGAAAATAAGTAGAAACAATATGAATGGCAAAAAATTAAATTTTAGAAAATGTGTATAGCGTCCAAAATAATCTTTATATCTGTCCAATAACATCCACATCTTTCATAGGATCATTTCTTTTAATTTCTTTTCCTTTTGAACCTCTAACACAAATTGGATGATTTTCGCTTGATAAGAAATTAGTGATAATTAAGTGAAGTAGATTATAGATTAAAATACAATCATTAACACAATTCTATAATCATTATGCTTTAAAATCTTGTATACTTTTATCAATATAATATAAAATTTCACATATTTCTTTGATGTGTACATTTCCTTTTCCAAGTTTCGCAGGAAAACTAGAAATTGATCAAATATTTCTTATTTGGAATTGTTACTCACACCGTATTCACTTTCATATTTTGTTTCAATGTTGCATTATTATTATTGAAGGTAATATTATTTTAATGATTTTTCCACTATATAACTGCGCATTGATTAAGATAGATACTATTTGTATTGGATAGATAGAAACAACAACAAAAAAGTTGGCCACATTTTTTTGGCATTACAATTAGCGGCCCATCGTAATCAATATATCGCTGGCATGGACATTTTATTACGCCTTTTGAGATTTATTTCCCCTTGGCGAAAAAAATGAAGAAGATCTATGCCTGATAGTTACTATCTTACGTTGCTTCTTATTCAATTATTCATTCTTTGCTGCTAATACAGAAGAATCGTCTTTACTAATGTTAATATTTCAGGTTCTTTGCGTTCAAGAGGATTTATTCTGGACGAAAATATATATTTGCTGTGTTTCAGTGAGAAGCATCAGTAGAAGAAATTTGTGATTTTATTCTTTTATTGATCAAAAGGCTATTTGCCGGTTTATTTTTTTAGTTCATTAGAAGAAGAAAGAAATTAGAAAGGACAATTTTTTAATGAAGATCATTGGTCCCATTCTGGCTGGAAACTAATTAATAAGAAAATTTTATTAAGTTAAGCAATAATTGTCTTTTTTTGGCACAGTTTTTACAAGATTATATGAAGATCATTCAGAGATCTGTGTAAAATCAGAGGTTAGTCAAAAAGTAATGAAAAATAAAACAAAGTAATTTTGGTGATTCGTTCAAAAAAATTGAAAGATATTTCCTTTTCTGAAACATACATATATATACAATTATTTTTATATTTAACTTAAAAATCATCTAAAATATTCATTTAATTAATTGATTTTGTATTGCTTTGAATTATTGCTTTGCTTGAAATGAGAAGTGCCAGAATGTTTCTCTTCATTTTGATGATTGCATGTAATCCGAAAATTTCTAAATTATTGATAACTCTAGTTTCAGAAATCAATATGAAGAAAATTATTCACACAAAATCAGTTAAAAATATTAAATATGCATTCAGTACTTTTAAGAATCACGGATATTGCGTTTGTGATGAAATGAAAATTTTAATTTTATTCATAAAAGGTGAAGATAAATTTATTAAATGTGAGCAAAATTTAATAAATTCAAAACTATCGTCATAAAAAGTTAAGATAAACCTTTATTTCTGCTTTTTTATTATATAATATAGAGTAATAAAAATTAACATCAATTTTTTTCTTTGTTTTTTATTAGTACAAGCATATTTATAACTATTTATAGTAAAGGTTTATATTTTATGGTCATACAATCATAAATCTATCATTTTTAGTTGTTGAATCCACTATTCTAAATTGCACCATATTTTATAAATTTGGAATTTAAAATTGTATAAATTCCAATGCATAGATTTTTTTTTACTTGATATTTCATCTTAATTGACTCGCAATGTTCACATTACAGGCTTTATTTAGATTTGATAATCTTTTTAAAATGAACAGAGTCGATTCGTTTTGATTTATATTATTCCTAGTTTTTTCAAGCGGATTATGATGGTTTCTATAGTAACGGTATGCACACACATCTCTATATTCCTAAACAGTGTCAGTTCGCAGATACGCCACTTAAATAACTTATTTATATCGTTGCTATCAATAACCAAATCGATGACAATGAAAAGATTAATAATTTACATTACATGAGAGATTTCGATTATTTCTGGCTTTGTGTCTAAATCATTTTTGGAAAAAAAAATGGAAATATTTTCTATTTATTTTTGTTAGCAATTTTTAATAATTGTGTATGTGTTTTATAATATAAATCAAAAAGTAATTAAGGAGGAAAAATAAAAAGTCCCATAGACTCGAGTTTGCTTAAGTTTGGATATGATAGAAGGAGTTATAAATGATATCTGATAGTCACAGCTCAATTTAACACCTTAACAACTGTACCTATGTTGGAGATAAAGCAAGTTTGTCTATTCTTCAGAAGTTGAAGCTGATTTCACCCCAACATGATATTCATTTCCAGTTGATCCCATTTCATGTGGATCTACTTGTTAACGAAATAGCAGACAGGCTTGCAAAGAAAGGAAGCAGCCTAGCGACTTCATCTTCTGTTGAGCTCACATACTTAGAACTGTTCTCTCAAGCGAAATTCCTAAATAAGAAGAATTGGATGGTCCCTCTACTCAATATTGGTATAGAGCCAATAAGCCGGGGCCAGTCCTTAATTCTTCCTTGTGATAGAACTTGCCTGTCGAGCCTTGCCAGTGGCCACCTTAAATGTCTTTTCTTTTCTCATGGTGAAAGATTTTACCCTCTTTGCCCGAAATGCTGCCAACATCAGGCCTCTGCTGAACATATTCTAGACTGTTTAGGACTTCATTGGGGAGAAATTTCTTCTTCTCCCTTCCCCGTTTTTGACTTTCTTCTTGTTAACGAATTTTTGGATTTGGTCTGACTAAGTCAGACCTTGGAGATTAGCAACAACAACAACATAAAAGATATTCTTAAGTTTGTTTTAATTTGAATAAATTTATTCTTCTCCCTTCCTCGTTTTTGACTTTCTTCTTGTAAACGGATTTTTGGATTTGGTCTGCCTAAGTCAGACCATGGAGATTAGCAACAACAACAACATACATGATATTCTTAAATTTGTTTTATTTAATTATACAGTTATTTATTCTTTAAACTTCTTGTTTGTACTTCTAAATTGTTTTTAATTTTTTAATGAAAACGAATATTTTTTATAACTAAGCAACTATCAGTGCAAACCATTCTACATTATCACTAATTGTCTTCTCATTAAAACTATTGAATATTATTTCCATCATCATTACAATCGTTTGATACGTATTGAAAAGCTCATGCAGTATTTACATTTTATTTACATATTTATATTTATGTAAGTAAAATAATTCTTTTTGCACTCCTTTTTTCAGCTAACTCATGAAAAATTCTTCAGATTCCTTCCTTGGTGATAAATCATATCACATCTAATCTAATACATAACAATACTTATTCTTACTAAGACATTTTTTGGCAACTTTTGAAGTGATAAACTATCGTCAGGAAAAAGAGTCATTGTCGGAGGATAAAAAATAATATGACTTTTTATTTGCAAGGAAAGAAATTTTCAAATGTGATTCAATAAATTTTTTTGAGTTGTGATACAACATATTAAATGGAGATCATAAATTTTTCTGTCCTAATGTTTCTATGAAATGGGACGAATTTCTTAAAGTATCTCATTTCAGCACTTTTTTGCTTGAAAGTTCAAGTATTTTTTTTGTTTTATTAATACCTGCTTTCATCTAAAGAAATATCATTGTAACACGGGACATATGCTTAAAAAAGTTATGTTCCTTATTTTAGTTTTAAAGTACATGTGATTTATCACTTGGAAATACGGCTGAGTGAAGTTAAAGTTCGTACTAATATGCCAGATATATTAAGCTACATGGAAAGACATTTTCTTGACCTGAGATATTTATAATAGAATAAAACTAATCCCTTTCCATGAATTTTCACTTTACTGACAGTGCTTTTTGATAAATGCTGTTATAGCTTCCAAATGTCATAAATAATTCATTATAATACATATAAATTTTCGAACTAAATATTCATTAATAGAGATCAACATAAATAATATACCCCGATAATTTTTAAAATTATTAAATAATCACTGATGAATTTTAGTTAGTCGCCTTATCATTATTCAGATTTATGCTTTTTTTTCAGCAATAAATTTTATTGAATATTCCTGTTATATTCATACTACTTATTAGTTTAATTAAATAAAGCAAAAAAGGAAATCTGTTAATGAAATTCAGAATTTCCTTCAATTCAAATTCATTTTGAAATATATCATGCAATCCTGTAAAATTCACTAAATGTTTTTGTCAAATTATTAAATATAAATCGATTTAATTTTTTTTATTAATTATTTTTAATCTATATAATAATTTACTTCCTTCTGAAATATATTTTCCAATTTTCTGATTCGCTTTACAATACGTTGGCATTTAATCTTTAAAAACAAGCATTTTCTACTTGAATATAAATTAGCAAATGCTTAATTGCCTTATAAATCTAATAAAAATAATCATATTGTCTTAATAAATTTAAAATAAAAAGTGGTAATATTAAAGTTAAATCTGTGAATGGAAATTAACAATATGAAAACTTTTAAGCTTTATTTCTATAAAATGAAGTCAATAAATCTGAAAACAAATTTTTTGGACATTTGTGAGAATGTTTTCATACAAAACAATATATGTATAAAATAAATATTAATGAAAAGAAATTGCAGATGTCATCATTTTAAAATTGATTTGTTTACATCATGAAAATACTGTTTCAAATCATGTAAAAAGGAAAAAAATAATAATAAATTGTAATTATTCTTAGAACTGGATTATCTACTTTTGAAATTATTTAAGTGTAAAGTCACAAATTTTGAAAAACGAAAGAAAAAACTTCTTAACTGGATTAAACTGCTTAAAACTTTATTACAAACAAAAACATCAAAAATAATTAAAGCTAAAATTTAAAAAAAAACACTATTAAAATAAATCATATCATTAAATATTTACTAGAAAATTTATAGAAAACAGATATTTCTATAAAATAAATTTTATGAAGATTTTAATTGAACAATTCCACATATAAATTGAATTTTGATAAATTCATTGATGTTCAGTGGAAGAAGTTAAAAATATCTACTCTCTTCAGTTTTATGGCTTCTTAAGAAAAGAATTTTCAATAATATTTCTCTACTCATATGACATTATTAAGATCATTAGGGGTTAAAAAAGAATAAAACTGTCATTTTAATAATATTGAATTTTATTTAGGTCAGTTATAAATGTGTCTTACAAATAATATAAGTATAATGTGATATATTCCCAATTCTGTGTAGATTGAATATTCTAATCCATCTCAGACTCATAATGTCTTGAGATATATTCAATGAATTTATGAGATATATTCCTGAGGAACCCTAAATTTGATTGAGATTTATCACTAAATGTTGATGCTGTTTTAATAATAATGGACGCTTTGGCTTAAGTTTGTAGTTTACTACTTTGGCATTTTGAAATGTTCTGACGTTTCGATTTAGTGGATAGATTTCTTGCAATAGCATGTCTACAAGTATTAGGAATTAAAGTATCATCTGCTTATATTTCATAAAATGTGAAGCGACTTCAGTTTAGAATAGGGTCTCTTATGTGCATACTCTAATTCATTGTAGCACATTGTGAGCTACAATAATTAGAATGTTCTTGATATTATGTCTATACTTAGAGTGATTTAATTTGTAATTATTTAATTGAAAATTATTACGAATTTGATAAGTGCGTGTTTAAAATTGACTGTCGTAATAAAATTAAAGAAAAATATATAATAAAACTGATATTAATAAATAAAATATATAAAATCCAAATTTATCTTACTTAAGAAAAGGGCACATTTAATAGAATTAACAAAATGCTTTCTTTCAGGGGGAATATTTTTCTGTTCCACACTTTCTTTAATGCGCATTTTAAATTCATTATAAACATTTTAATCAAAAACAGTCTACATATTTAGTTTAACTTTTAATACCATATGTGATTGCAAAGTTTTATCAAAAAGATTTAAGAATTACATTGAGTCAGAAATTAAAACTATCAAAAATAAGAGACATCCAAATAAATGTATTATTTATATATCCATTATTTACGTGACAAATTTTCTGCTAATATTAATTTTAAAAAAATAAATATATCTCATCGACATAAAAAAGTTTTACATTTTTAGGCAAATATTGTGATGTTTAATTTAAAATGAATTATTTTCCTTTGTTAAGCTTATCTTTAATAAAATTGACTTAAAACTTATATCCGAAAAATTATCATCTACCTTTAAAGCTTTTTTCCATGCAATCATAAAGGTCATTTTAAGGACATTTTCAGTTCGGCAAAAATATTTACTCTACATTTGCATTCAAATACTACAAAAGTAGCAAATTAAATAATGAAGAACTAATATCTAAGCATGTTTAAATTAAACATATAATTTTGTTTATACATTTAGTTGTAATATAACATTAAATTTATTTAAATATTTACTTTCTAAGTAAAAAAAAGAAAGAAAAATCTCAATATTAATTCAGTTTGGCTAACAGAAAGAAGAGCCAAAATAAAGAGTAGAATCCATTTAAATTCATGAAGCAGTCATCATCAAGAATAAAGTTGATTATACAAATTCAAAACAACGTACTTAATTTTGCTGAATCTAACTGCTTACATTTCATTTACTAAAAATGCACAAAATGCTTTGCCAAATTCACTGCCATGGCTTAGTATGAACAATTCAGGAGATTTAAAATAATATACTTAATATTTTGGTGGGATTGAAATGCAAATCATAATTCTTCTTTTCATATTATCTTTCGAGTTATACAACCACCATGGGTGTAATTTCCTTTCATTTTTGAAATTGTTCCATGAATTTAAGATAAAGAAAGAATTGTACCCATAAAATAAAATGGATAAAAACTGAAAGGACTTTTCTTATTTAACAGTTAGTCCTTAAAATGAAGATTTTCTTAAGCGGCCCTTTAAATAATGCTGTGTATCACATTCGTATATCTAAAATGACGAAACATTACCTTACATATTCTCACATAATAATATTTTGACTGCTTTTAGGGATTTATTAATAAACATTTATCATCACATTTAATTCAATCTCTATACAATTAATAGAAAAAAACTTCAATAGGTGGGTGTAAATCTATTCATGACTCATGTTGAAGATATTAACATTCATATACATAAACATAAAATTTTCTGGGAGAGAGGAAATAAAATGTTTGATGGAAAGTCTGATATATTAAATAAATACTAATATATTAGTTAATTATATCAACATCCAGATTAACTATTTATGAAATCTTTGCTTACATAAATGTTATAAAGTATAAAAATAGATCCAAATATGTTTGAATATTGTTAGATTTATTGTAGAGGATGCAGGAAGAAAAATGCACCTTTTTATCTAATCTATTGTATTTTCGGTCTCCTTATATAAAAGTCCTCAATGTGCCACAAGTAAAGTAATGCACCATTTATTTCCTACCTACAAATATTACATTACCTAGCTTATATTACCTATCTGACGAAGATTTATTATGGATGCACTTCATGACAGGGGGGATATTTAGTCCATTCCCATGCATACTCGAATCGGCATGTCTCTTGTAACGGCAGCAAATGCTTGTGTGTTTAGTCTAGTTTAGTTTAGTTATATTAACACTCCGTTTAAAGTAACACTAGGGTAATTTTGGGGAGGACCTCGTAATTTTGAACTGAGATCAGATGACGAGGACGACACCTAGGCTGTACCCCCCTCTTCACTCCACACCATCGATAGGACGTTTGACCTGACGGATTTAGCATGCAACCGACCCCATTACATAACGGTTCTTCGGTGGAATCGATTCCCTAACCTGAAACCTTACGGCTCACGAGCTGAGACCTTACCACCAGGCCCCCGCCGCCCAAAGTCTTTTGTAATCTCCCTCGCAGTTGCGTCACATCTCAAGGCAAAGGCTGAACCAAAGATGCTGTCTCTGTCAAGCCCCCATAAAAATTAAGCTCATAGTGGTAGCATGTCTGAAGACCTCGGTGTCCATTTTAACATCACTTCATCATCGGGATCAGTGTGACCTACTCAATACTATAGGAAATATTATTTAGATATCCTCGTACGTATTTATGGAATTTGTGGAAGGCTCCATCTTGCTGCAAAATGAAGTTTCCGTAGTCCTATTCAAGTTGCATTAAGTTGCACATCCAGTGCATATCAAGACTCTAGCGTCTCGTTATAGTTATTTCTGCAAAGAAAACTTGCTCATAAAGATTATTTCTGCTTAAGACAGTGAAAATACTCAACTTTGGAGAATTTCAGACATATTCAAAGATGCACCTGAAGTTTCTGAATACGAGATTCGAACAATAAGCCAGTCGTTAATATGGAAGGTAGGCCCATGAATAAAATCTGATCTATCTATAAAATTATCACTTTCCAGGATCCCACATGACTACCCTGGAGACAGTGCGAATTTTCTTGTTATCTTCAGAGATCGCATAACCCGCAATTTGTAAATCTTGAATACCAAATTCTTACATGAATCTTAAATTCTTCAAGATATCTGCCTGATCAGGACGGTTGTCCATATTCAATCTCTGTAAGACAGTAATTTGATGTATTGAGTTATTCTTGTTATATAAAGGACTCTAATATAATATCAGGGAGGCCAAGAATAATGTTTTGAAAAAGTACTCTTTTTCCAGTATTGTTTTCTTATTTATGTCTATTAAACAAGATCGAAAACTTCGACTCCTAAGACATGATCATTAACACAACCTTTGTATAAATACAAGCATTAATGAAATGAAAATACAGACATCACTTTTATAAGAGCTTAAGCAGAATTTGTAACTAAAGAAGTTATTCCAAATATAATGATCCATTTAGCAAGTGGCTTTTATATTATTAACGTAACTAGAGGTAATATTTTTATTAACAATCCTTTTCATCTATTTTAAAGTTTCCAAAAATGAATATTCATTGAGCTTATTTATTGTTCCAAGTAATACTAATACTTTTAATAGACTTTTTTTCGTCTATTAAAATGACTAGGATGAAACCTATTTTGATGTCCTTTCTGTTTAGCCAACAAAAGTTATATTATCAGTCAACATTTAGATGTAACATGAAAGGAAAGCATATAGTCAGTCACCAATATTTGACAAGGTACGAAATGAAGTATACAGTCACACAGGAGATATTCGACGTATGAAATGAAAGTTCATTGTCATTCTCAGGTGACTGACATGGTGCTTGACGTATTAACTTAAGAGATACATATTCACATAAGAGAAATAGTGGCATACTTTGAAATCTATTATTTTTTCGAAATCTAGATTATTTTTCAACCTTGTTTTTGAAAAATTTCATATACATTTTTAGATGTCATTTTATATTTTGTGGTTAACTATAACGGTAAATTGGTTGAAATATTCAAGCTTTAAAAGATTTTTCATTAAATTTCCAAATTTCGTTTCAAATCTTCTTAATTTTTATCTGGTTTCTGGATTTTTTGGCAATTTTTTACTCTTAAAATTCATATAAAATGCATTTATTCTTTGATGCGCTAAGAAATGGGTATATATATTTTAATACATTTGCAAAATATTGGATTATATATATATTAGATATAGCAAGAAAGGAAAGCATAAAGTCAGTCACCAATATTTGACAAGGTACGAAATGAAGTATAGAGTCACACAGGTGATTTTAGAGGTATGAAATGAAAGTTAAATGTCATTCTCCGGTGACTGGAATGGTGCTTGACGTGTTAACTTACGATATACTATGTATTAACTTAAGATATACTAGAATAGATGTATTAACTTAAGAGATACTAGAATAAACGTATTAACTTAAGAGATACTAGAATAGACGTATTAACTTAAGAGATACTAGAATAGACGTATTAACTTAAGAGATACTAGAATAGACGTATTAACTTAAGAGATACTAGAATAGAAGTATTAACTTAAGAGATACTAGAATATTACAAAGCTTTAATATTCAGTTTATCTCTAGAAACTTCATGTAATCTTAGGAATATTTGATGGAGATTCTGTTAATAAACTCGAAGCATGATGATCTGTTGATAAGATCTCAGTTTTTGAGGCAGTAGGTGTGAGGCTCGAAACCATTCCACTGATGATTCAAAATGTATATATATCCCCCTAGTTCTACCTTCCAATTTGTATGTATGGAAGTTTGGTGAAGGAGATGCCCTTTTAAGAACCGTATTTATCTTCTGACTGCAGAAAGACTTAACTGTTTCTATGTGAACATATTTGTAGAAATATCATTCTAAAATTATTAGCTCTAATTTTATGTGGTATCACATTTATTTTTCTTTTATTTGAAATTTAGTAGGTAAAGGAAGAGCATCCATTGAAGTTCTCACTCTTTGGTTCCAATTTTCTTTTAAATTTTTAAACTAGAATTTAGGATATGAATTAGTATGATTTATGGTTCGGTTGTAATGGTAAATTATCTATTTCTTACAAGCAATACTATATTTAATCTTATGATTTATGTGAAACTTAAAGAACTAAGATACACTATAATAAATATTTTTAAATTTAAAAAAAATGTTCTCACTTTAAAAGCCTCAAAAATTTAGAAAAAAAAATTATTAATATAACAGTTCAAACACTTTTGTTTTGTTGGAAATGATATATATCGTTAAATAACATCTGACGATGGACAGTAGAAAATACTAAAGTTCTTAAATTCTTGTTTCGAGAAAGAATTTCATGAGATAAATGCCTTTTTGAACCCAAGTAGACACAGAAAGAAATGGAGGAAGAAAGGGACATAAAATATTGAGCAAGAAAAGAATATCACTTTACTAATTAAAGTAATAAGAATATAATTTCAACCAGCAAGTTTTGAAATATGTTCAATTTATTGAAAAAAAATAAACATCATAACGAAAGATATTCTGAAGATGAAAATAATTAAGTTAATAATAATTATAATTAAGTTAATAATAATAATTAAGGCATTTTATCTAACAGATTACTTACTTGTTTATTATTATTTTGCTCTATAGATTTATGATTTATAGTTTTCTATCAACGTTTGTCGATTTATTAAAATAAATAAATAACGTGCCTAATATATTTTTATGTAATTTGATATTTAATATCTTTGGGATAAGGAAATTAAATCTTTTTCTTGAAGGACTAGATTGGAACTATTGTTATTTATAAGATAAATATAAATGTAAAAATATTTTATCTGTCTATATAAAAGTTAAAATCGAATATTTACATAAATTATGAATTATTCTTAAATTGTTTGATTTTTTTTTATTTCGAAGTAATTAGGAGAAACAATTAATTAAATATATCCCGTCGCAAAAATGTATTAATTTTTTTCTAGAATGAATAGATTTGAACAAGATTTAATAGTAAATTCTTGGTGTATGATGTGGAGTAAGATCAAAATTCTTATCCTCAAAAGTATCAACTATAATTTTAAGTTATAAAGTTTTTCTAATGCTATGCTTAGCATTATTTAAAATATATGATTTGTTAGGATGAACTTTTTTTCATGTATTCCCTTTAGATGGACAGAAATGAGTTGATATCCAAATTGTGTTCTTATTCACTTCAGCTTAGAGAACTGTTAATTAAGATAAGATTTTAGGTCAAGTTCATTGGACATTTATAAATAACCTTAGGGAGAATTTGTAGTATATGGACAAGAGTTCAAATTAATATAACTTAAAAGGGGTTTTCATTTGTTTTCCTTATCTTTTATTTAATGGCGTGGAATCCAGAATTTGAAATTTATCTTTAAAAATGTGAATTTTATCTCATCTTCGTATCCTTCCCCCCTCATGTTAAATGCGCTTTTTTACCCTAGTTAAATTATCTGAAGCTTTTTCTTTTGTTAAACGCGTGCATATGTGAATTATAAGTTAGTAGATTGCACGACTGCTGTAGGCTGCCAAACAATAAATCAATGATTCGAAAATAAATGTGACTCTGTGGCATCTCAGTGACCCGGAAGTGATTTGAAAACGCAACCTTCTGTATTATGGAAGTTGAGTATTCATGATTTCCATATTAAATGCAAAAATTAATTTCTTAAAATTTAATTCATAATTTTTCGTCTTTTAGAAAATTGAATTCGAAGTCAGATGAACTATATTAATTTTAATGAAATGCTGAAAAGTACTAAAGGGAAAATACAAATGAAGCTGGTAAAAGTTTAAAAAATGAAAGCATTCTGTATTATAGTCACCGTTAAGCTCATATTTAAGTCGAAATGATAATAACACAATTAACAATGCAAAATTAGAAAAATAAAAATGACACAGTTAAAGAATCAGTTAATCAAGTGTTTTTCATTTTTGTTGCTGTTATCTACTACTATTTTCGATTAACTTTGATAATATCAATAATTAACCGATTTTTTATTTATTTATCATTAATTATCTGATTTCTTATTTGTTGTCTGTCTATTAAGCCTATCTATTTGAGGATAGCAACGAAATTAAATGGAATAAATGAATGAAATATATATAACTGCTCATTTTCTATTCCAACCGTAACATTTAGATTATTCTTTTTAGCTGAAATCTGCTCTTATATTATAATATCTTCTGACCTTTTAATAAAAATTAATTTTAAATTACTGTTTCTTACGTACTTCTTACTTTGAAAATGCTTTACAGAGAAAAGAAATCCAATAATTAAAATATATTCATATTTAAAAATTTATAAAGTTCTAGCTTAATTGAATCTAACATAAACATCTTGTAGTTGGATTTTAACAGACGCAAAGATTCAAAATTTTGGCAAAAAGAATTATTCCTTATTAAATTATGAATTTTTTTTCTCTGAGCCAGATAATCGTATGTTAGCAGAATAAACTATGAAATTGGATGATAGAATGCAAAATAAAATTATAATTCACAACAGGTGAACATAACA
This sequence comes from Argiope aurantia, assembly GCA_026543865.1. Lineage (NCBI taxonomy): Eukaryota > Metazoa > Arthropoda > Arachnida > Araneae > Araneidae > Argiope > Argiope aurantia. The sequence goes on along the minus strand of JAPMOR010014872.1, from coordinate 80,373 downwards.
ATAATTTATATTTAATTTGTTCATTCACAAGTGCGGGAAATCATTACATTTCTTCATTATTACTCATATATCCATGGCAACATCCCGCAGGTTTAATCAATCATCAAATGACTAAGACCCCTGGCTGCGATGGCGTTACCATAAGCGAGTCGCGTTCACTCCAGCGCAAGAACAGCAATAAAGAGCATCAATCAAAAGAATGTTCTTTTTTCTCTGGAAACGATAGGGTGAAAAAGCTCATCAAGTATCTTTGGATATCTTTTTTTATTATTTTTTACCATCGCAGAGATTGAAATGCGTGCAATTAATTTGAGGGGATGAATTTTCATGAGAAATTAAACACCACTGTTGCATATTCATTAGTGGAAATTGAAATTTCCGCCTCTAGTCAGATGGCCACAAAAAAGAAAAGCAGTACAGTTACTTCAGTTTTTTTTTATTTTGTTTTTTGTTAATGCATTGATTGAGATGCCATAGACGAAGGGTGAGAGTAATTATAATAAATCTGTAAGTAGCCACGCTTTTTATTTCGTTTTTCGAAAAAACGATGTTTAGTTGATGTCTTCATTTGCTTGCAAAGTAAGTTTTTTAGTAATTAGACAAGATAATCGTGATTTACACGAATATTAACATAAAAGTAATTTAGTCTTAATTTAATACAGTCTTAATTTAATACAGTCTTAATTTAATTTAGTCTTAATGATAATTATTTAAGGGTATAAGCAAAGTTATAAAAACTTAAGTAAGAGAAATGCTTATATAAATGCAAGACAGGAATAATTTTCATGTCAAATATAATATGTTACTAGTATAATAGTATTTAATGAAAAAATTCCTTCGTTTTTTTATGAATTCCTATTTTTTTTATAGTTTGTTTATTATTATTTGAAGATTTGCCACATCAATATACTCTTCCGAGCTTACTTATTTTTTTTATAAAAAAATTGAAAAATATATCAATAGTTGCATTCAAATTTGCAAAAATTCAAAACAATAATATAACTGCGCAATTTCTGTATTTGTAATAAATTCCAGAAACAAATAATTGCTAATTCAAATTTTCTATTCACGTATTTTTTATAAATTAATTAGTTTAGATAGTTTAGATTAGTTTAGATTAAGATTAGTTTATATTAATTAATTAGTTAGATTTTTAGCGAAAGATTATATAAGAAAAAGAAATGTTTCAATAGTTTTAAGGCAGAAAAAAAAATATGTCACATCCCTGGATTTCGCTACACATATTCAGAAAAGTAAAGAACTTTATTTTCTGATGAGTCATATGTTAGCAATTATAGAATAGTATAAAAATTACAAATTGTTTTAGAAATATTTTTTGTGGTCTACAATTTAAAATTAAATAATCATAAGTTGTAATAGAAGATAGATCCCAAATTTTAAAACATATAGTATCACTTAAATTAAGATATTGTTTATTGCTTAATATTTATAAATTTTTAGTTGCCACAACTACTATATTGGGTGAAAAACTGAAAAATAGAAACACTGAACATATATAATTAATTATTGCTGAATCATTATGATGTACCAGTATAATGAGAAATATTAACTAATTCATTTTTATACATGCTTTTATGTATATAAACATTTTTTTCAGTTTGCATTACTGGCGTTATTATTTCTTAACTGGTGAGATTTCATGATAATTTTTTATTTACCAAAAGAATAGCCATCGGAAGAATATGCACATTTCAGAAATAATTAATATATTCAAGAAATATGAGGTTTCAATTAGTAAAAATATATTTTTCGTAGCATTTTTTATTGATAATCAATGTTTAAGTCATCATTCTTTCCACTGGATTTTCTTTTTCGAAATTTTAGAGTGAAAATGAGGATTAGAGTTGAATAATTATTTAATATTAATTTGTTAAAGAAGGTGAGGATGAAAATAAAATAATCAAAATTAATACCGCTATCATATTTTGAAACTTTATCTATTTTAAGAAATATATAGTGATATATTTCTTTCAAAAATATATTCCTTTGAGATTTATAGTTGTTCTTCGATGTGGCGATCAAATGTTGAAAATTTATATTATAACTGAAATATTGATTATTATTCCTATTCACATTTATGAAAGAATATTCAAAACTGAACGCACCCTATTTTCTACAATTAGTAAAAGTCATTCATGTGAATAACACAAAAATGAAGTTATTTAAAAGTTTTTAATTATTGTTAATCAAATATTAATTAATGTGTACTGTGATTATACATTGGTAAATCTTTCTTTTGAATAATAATTGTGTTACAATTAAATGATTACAAAACTAAAAATCAGATGCCAAGTTCATACGATATACCATAAGAAACTAAGCAAGAATTTTGTCTAAAAGAGGGAAACAATGTAAATGTTGAAATCATTCAATGACTATTAAAGCGTGAAAACAGGGTATTACAGTGTGATAATCATGGAAATTGCCTAGAAGTCTTTTAAACGATTCAAACTATTTTGTAAATATATCGCTAGCATAGTGACTCGACTATTTGACAACTAGCTTTTTATTTCTCTTACAATTTTACAATATTTTTCCTTTTGGCGTTTATCAGATTAATCACTATTAGTCCCCATTTCTTCATAAAAAATAAATTAATTAAAGTCAAACAAATTGAAAATTATTTGTCCCAACAAGGAAATGATATTATTAATTTTGTAAAAGCTTTGCAGTTAAACGTGTTTTTTTATTTTTAAAAATTTTAAGTAAGAAGTAAATTAAGATTTTATAATATCGATTAAAATTTGGTCACTTCGTTTATATCAAGTGTTTATAGGTGAACATAACATGACTTATATATATATATTTTTCTAATACATAAAGGTTAATAGCATTGACGTGTTTGATAAAACATTGACAATCATAATATCCACTAATCAGATATATCCACAAGTGATAGTTCAATTCAATCTGAATTAAAATTTAATAAATATAATCTAATATGAATCATCTATTATAAGGATTAAATCTAGTATTAGTCTTTCGTTTATTTAAAAATATCATAAAATTAGGATTTAATTAGACTAAAATGCAAATTTTAAATTATGTTATAAAATTAAAGTTGCATTAATGAAAAATTTCATTTTTTATCTTTATTTTATTTTAAAATTTATTTATGTCACAATTAAAACAGCAAATGCCAAATTACCATGACTCTAAATGCAGATTTGTTGCTTAAAAATATTATAAATGCGTTATTTTTTTTAATCATAGAACTCTGAAATAATAGAGAACACAATTAATAAACTTGGGAACACTTTTTTTTACGAATGTTCAAAATAAATATCTTTCTATTATATTCACAGCTTTCTTTCAGCTGTTAAAAAAAATGGCCACCGTTTTCACCAGATCACGTAACCTCAATGTTCGAGCTCCTTTCAATATTTTATTATCGTCCAGATGAAATGAAAATGGGAGAACGGTGTTCGTTGATGGTTTGAATGCTCTTCCCTAGAGGTGTTCCACCCTTACTCATACCCCTTCTTCCAGCTATCGTCTAAAGGAATGGAACGGAGAGCGAAGAATCCTAGTAGAAAATTACCCAATACTGAGCAAAGAATGGGGCATGTATTTTCATTCATAAATTATCCTAACTTTGCCATATTTTCCGTCTATTAGAAGCACATACTTACTTTAAAAATGCGGTGGGCGAGAATTGATTTCGGTTTCAGTATACGATTCCAAAAATGAAATATTTTGTTTAAACGGTACACTACGGTGTGGCGTGTTTCAATAAAAAGTGAGGTAGAAAATATATATTTACCTGTATTCATTTTAATTAAAACTGATTTTTTTTTTCAGTAGAGATATTTGTGTGGAGTAGTTTCTGTTTCGATACAAATAAGTAAAATATTGAGTGGGTAAAAATTTTAGTTTTATCATTCGGAAGAAGTTATCGCATGAGTAATTTCTTATTTCTATGTAGCGACTGATATCTTTGGTTTTATCAATAAAATTTCAGTCACATTTGAAATGTTGGATTTTTTTAAGAAAATAAATATTGATCTAAATGTTGCATCAAAATTTTAATCAATAAGATGCATATAAATAATGATTTAAATAAAGAGACTCAGTTTCGAAATTTCTACATAATTTTTTATATTTTCATGACAATTTGATATAAGTTTGCAATTTTTACTCTCTCATATACGATAAATAGAGAATGTATTGCAAACGGCAAAAAAATTCGGACTCAAAATTTTGAGGAAACGCAATTTGACATAGTATTTCCCAGTCTGTCTGTGTTACAATTATGTGTTATGAGTGTTATCGCAATAATACAAACCGCTTTGAGCTACATGAATGAAATTTTGGATAAGCGCTTCAAGCCGAATTTGCATATTTTTGTCAAAATTTTGAAAGTAATTAATTCGGGGAAAACCTGTAACAAGTGAGATCAATAATTATAAAATGTAAAGAATTAGATAAAATTAGTACATATGTTTATCTTCTAAAATGTAGATTTTAATCGAATTTTGAACTAAACTTACCCGATAGTTTGTACTTTCGCACAGATTTAAACGCAAAATTCATAAACGTTGTCATTTAAACCATTGAAATTTTGAAATGTTATTTTGTGACTGCAATTGTAGTTTTGTGACAAATTTCGGTGCGAATCTGTCGATGAAAAAGCGTTTATCCGAATGTTCTCAAAATGCATTCAGAAAAAAGGCCAAATTTCAATATATAGTAACTGTTGTTTGGCAGTTGTAGGAAAGGAGATTATATCAAATATTTCTGTTGCGCAGTTGAAAAACGGCTGTAAATAATTAGTTATGTATTGAGAAGAATAAAGTAATGTGTTTTGATACTTTCAGTCTAATTTGATACCGACAAATCCACACATTTTGGGGCCGAAACATACTCGGGTAAGTCATACTAAACTTGTTTGTTTAAACTTTCGATACGAAACCGCATTATAATGTCAATCGTTAAAGAGAAACTTGATTTACTTAAACGTAAACATCAACAATTCGTGCCGCCATTACGAAACTGAATGTTATCAACTAGTGAAAAAAAACTGATTTAGAATATAGCGTTGAACGCTTATAAGATAAAACAAACGAACTCACCTTGGCAGACAATAAAATTCACGAACTTCTAAACGATGAAGAATGTATAATGAAGACAAAATAGAGTGTGAAAAATTCACAGAAAATGCTCATTTAGCGATGTTTACTTATAAAATGAAAGCAAATACGAACACCAATTTTTCCACACCAAGATCGCCAATATCTGACAGTATAAATAACTCGCTACTGCCAATAGCTGAAGCTATAAATTATGCATATGAGTCTTCAAACATTACAGTAAACCTACATACAGTAAAAATAAATACGTTTTGCGGTGACATTGAAGAATTTCACAGTTTTGGGGAGCGTTTTGAAAATTGCATCGACAAGAATGAACGTTTATCGCTTATTGACAAACATGGTTTTTACGAGGATATTTAGATGGAGAGGCAAAACTACTAGTTGATGGAATACATATAACTGCCGAAACATATACAACAACTAATGATATTTTAAAATCGAAATATGGCAATAAGGATAAAATAATGCAAACTCATCTCGATTATTTAGAAAACCTAACACCAATTAAAAGTCCATCTCCATAAGCGTAAAATGAATTATACATCGATTGTAATAGACGATTACGAGCGTTGGATGCCTTAGGCGAAAACACACAATCATACAGAAGAATTTTGGCTCCAAAAATACTCCGTGCTTTTCCACATGATATA